>JANHFX010028177.1:0-76122 GCA_027560015.1 Chloroceryle amazona
CTTTTAGGAGCAAATCCCGCCCTAGGGATTGCCCTAGGGGCGCGCGAGCCTCGGGGTTGGCCTGACCGCTGCTCCTGGGGCTGTCTCCACCAGCAGGGGTCAGGCGGCAGCTTGCAGCTGGTACAGACTTTACCTGTGGAAAAGCGCTGGAGAGGAGCGTGCAACAAATGGATCCCTTGTTACAGGGGACGGTTACTAAGCGAAATCCATTTTTTATTTGCTTTTACAAAAATCTGCTCCTGGCCCTAGTGTTCTTCAAGAACGGGTTAGTGCAGGTTCTCCTCAAAGTGCTGCAGGGAGCCCTCAACCGAAAGGAGCAAATGCAGGACAGGGAGCCCAAAGCCTGAGCCTGCCAAAGGGCTGGGGAGCAGTGAAGAGCAAAAACGACCCACGGGAATGCTCCCTGTTCTGCAGCCCAAGGCAGGCAGGCTACCTGCGGAGACAGGGCCTGGGACCTGGCACTGCCATGCGAGTTTTACTGCAATTTGATTATTTTCAGCAGAATGGGGTTATAAGCCAAGGTCACAGCTCACTGTGATCAGGAACGTTCCTTTGCCCAGTCCTGCAAAAGCCTGTCCCAGGGAATGGCTCTGAGCACTCAGTCCCCATAGAGAGAGTTCATATAAAACAAGCAAGTTTTAGAATTATTCCCCCCCCACATGGGTGAAAAAGAGGTGCAATATCAAAACTGCATCATGTAATGAACTATGCTAGCCGATCCCTTGTTAATCGCTGACTTGCAGGATACATTTTGAACAGAGGTAATCCTCTATAGGATTATTATATTTCATGCCCCTCAAAGCTTGACAAGATCATACTGATTTTACAAGAATGCTCTTCTGTGAGACATATTTCTTAAAAAAAAAATAAAGCAATTCACAGATGTATGTATTTTATACTTGTAAAATTCACATGGCTTTTTTCTGTCTCCCCGACCTCTGCTTTGTTGCTTCCATTTACACAAACATTCAGTATCTCTGAAAGCCACGAGCAAGATCTCTCACAATGAAGACTTGGGATTAATACACGTTGCTGATGAACTGTACCCTAAACATACAGTGTATCAGAACAACCATGAAAAAAAACCCTCAAGATCCAGAATTCTCCATTTTAAATAGACCTAATCTCTTCCCTTGCATCACATATACACCTCATTCTACACAGCATTCCCAGTTGTAGGCCTTGGGAATCCACACCATTGTGATTTTTGCACTGAAGAACTTGATAGTCTCTCAATTCCTGCTGCTAACTTTCACAAACACCAGACTGACTTTCATATAATTCTGACATTTTAGTTCATATTAATGCTGTACCTGGGAATGGCATTATTTTCTAAATTAACCTAACCTTTAAAATAACTAGACAAAGAAACTGTAGTACAACTGTATATAAAAGCATCTGCCTCAAGATTTATGGCCAATGGAAAAAATATTTCAGTAGAGCAAATTACTTCAAACTCACATAATTTTTTTTTTACATCACATAGTCTTGATTTATACTATAAAAAACATATTAAATTGAAATATTAAATACTTTGAAATAAATACACCCTACAGAAAATCAAATATGAAAATTCAAACTAGACAGTGACATCAGAATTCAGCTTCTTTCCTTCAGGATCATTATTCCATGAGTTTTAACAGGCAGGTATAGATACCTATGCCCTCCTACCAAGTACTTCTGGATTCCTCTCTCAGTCCTTATCTAGGTTGGTTGTTTATTGCGTGGCTGTCTGGTATCAAGCACAAGAGAGGTCAGCTCAACTGGATCATCATGCAGGATAATTCAGTAGCTGCGCTATGTAAAATACAACCAATAAAGGCTCAATTCTCCCTATTTTTTCCCAGTAGGAGATGCAACAGGATCCCTCTCTGCCCTTTGACCACTGCTTCTGCCCATATTCATATCAGTATAACACCCTTGAAATCTCCAACACTGCTAAATAGTGTGGAAGAGTTTCAAAATTTATTAGGACATGAGGGCTGGGCAGATTCGACATATAATGTAATATATGCAAACTAGTTTTCTTTTAAAAAAACTGATAGCTTCTTTCTTATTAATCTACATTATACACCTGGAAATTTACAGTATAAGACATTAAAACATCTCAATTGAAACAGATCATATACTTGCTGTACACCTATTTCCATTTGAAGTACATTCCTATTATTTTGCACCTGCTATTATTGTTTGGAAATAATTTTAACAGTAATTTCAAGTGAAAGCAATTTAATACAAAGACAGAAAAAGCAGTTATAGCAAATATTATTCTTACAGATGCACAAGAAATTTTAAATTGTTTTGCATTCTGAATGGTTTAACTAAGCCTGCATCTTTGATGTGCTACAGGTTTTAGAGTTGCTAGATCATTAAGTAGCTCTTATTAATCACAATGTGACAGATTTATTTTTTAACCTACTAGATGACAACTATTACTACTAATTTTTTTAAATCTTTCTATTCCAGATCATAGTTTTATGACCTTGAAGTTCCCCTAATAAAAATGCTTGGACTTCGGCTGCATAACAGGGCTTTCTTTACATGGAATTAGCATTTCCCAGAGGCTCATGATCTGAGAGCAGACTGAAGCGATGCCATCTTTTTTAAGCTTAGTAGAAGACATTCAAGTAGTTTTTGCAACTGCTAATCTAAGTGTACTGAAGGTATATTTCTTGGGGGTTGTGGTAGAAGCTTCAAACCTATAACAGGTTCTGTAGAGGTTAATCCCAGTGTGTGTTTGAACTTGTTCACAAAACTGAGTTGTAAAATGGTATACAGCTTCATAATACTTAAGAGCGGAACACTCTGAATATTAAAAATGCTGTTCTAAACCAAGAACAGTCTCTTCAGTTTCCATCGACTGTAAGCTCCTAGTCTATTAATGTTTTATCTGCCTCTCTAAACTCAAATATCTTCTAAAATATGCAGCATACACTTCTGCCCCCTCACTGGCGCTCTGCAGAGTTCTCAAGCCCTTACTCCACTTTCTGCAGCTATTTTATAACACGAGACTCATCCTGTCATCAGATTTCCATTTCTAATACTGGTTCTATTTTATACTTACAGATTGTTTGATGCTATGGTGTTCTTTAGAAACTATTTCTTTCCAGTCTGAACTGCTTTGTCTGTCAATGAAAGAGAAAAAGAAGTTTGCCAACTTTTAAAATTATCTCTCTTCTCTAAAAATTTAAGAGCATCTCTTAACGAATGTGCCATCTGGAGCCAAATACAACAAAGCGCTTCCATTTAAAGGTTCCATTAAAAGGTGCTTTGAATTGATTCAAGATGTATTTCTATACAGCAGTTAATATGAGACATCCAATAAAGAATACACAAATCTAGTGTAATATAAATTTACTGCCAGGATTTTGCATACACGTGATGATAAAACACGCATTTTGCAGTATTCTGAGGTGAGAAATTATATGGAGGAATGGTCAATCCCCTGTGCACAAGATGGACTATATGTAATTGTTCATTAGATTACTTTCCTCTCACCAAGTGCTGAATGTACTCTGCTGCTTCCTACCATCTTTGCACACATCACAAACACCTCAAAAATCTTACGAATGCCATAACCTGGAAGAGCGTTTATGAAAAGCTATTCAAAGGACATCATAATGTAACTGAACTGCATTTGAAAGTTCATTTATTTTAATGCCTACATTTTCTGCTCAGTGTAAGGTTACAGTGGAAATGTTAAAATGTAGGAAATTTTTCATGTGAGCTTTATATTACATATCCTCAATCATTCTTTCTTCACACAAAAGAATCTCTTTTTTCACATCCAGCCCAAGTAAAAAGCAACCAGTTGGTATAGCACATAGAACACATGCCAAGAATTGCTGGCAGCACATTACTGACTAAAAGAGCATGAGACCTTTCAGAAATTTCTAAAGCAGCATGTAGGATTCTTTCATAACAATTGTAAAATACATTTTAGGAGTAAATGCTAACAGACCTCACAAGAACAACTGAACTTAAAGACTTCATATTTTATTCAAAAGTGTGAAGAGCTCCAAGAAAAGGGAACAAAACCAACAGTACACAGAAAAAGAAATTCAAACTCGCTGTTCAAAATTTTAACTTAAGCTAAAATAGCTTGAGACAGATAATGTTCTTGCCTGTCTTACTTAGCCAGACAGGATTTTCACATCAGATGCATACCACAAAAATAATAAAGATTCAGAGGAACTTCAGAAGGACAGGAAAGATCCATGGGTAATTAAGGAAATGGCACCAGTAGAGCAGTGCTGATTAACGCTCATATGAGGACACAATGTGCTTGTAATTAAAAAGAGTAAGTTTTCTCCTGAAACCAAGAATGTATCCATCAAGGAATAGAAACGTGGAAAATAACTGCGTTATTGAAACAGCTTAAGTAAATACTCTCCTAAGTCAATCTCAATCATAGCTGTAATCCATGTTTTAACAAATCAACAGTTTGAAGGAGCTTCAGAATCATGTTTTATTTTCCTTTTACCAGAGGGAGTATTTTCTTTTCCATAATTCAAATGAAATTTGCTGACTGCAACCTAAAAATGGTATGCTAATGTTTTGGAGTAATTCTGGTGTTTGACCTTAAAGAAAGTCTACACAGTTTGTGGGACAGAGTCCTCTGGTCTGTTTTCAAAATCATTATGTAGACAAAATTGCAGTTAAATTTCAGGATGAGTGTGACTTTTGCCTTTGCTTCTTAATGACTACCTAATACTCTACTGTGGAAGAAGACCTGAACCCCTCCATGGCTCCCAGAACAGCAGCTAAAATACATGCTCTCAGACTAGGTTTGCTACTGTGTCTCATAAGATACAAGGAATAAATATCATGCTGTTGATATGGGGTGTTACTAACAAAGCTGTCTGTCTGTATTTTTCCATGTGTTGTCTCTGGAGGACTTCAGCATAGAGTGAAGAACTGTATCTCCCCAAAATGATGTCTTGCCACAAAAGATTCAAATCAAAGATTCAAATCAAGATTCAAATTCAAGTCACATAAAAACATTCTTGGTTGCTATTATTTGCACATTGTCCATTTTATTAACTTAATTAATTCAGTGTGGTATCACAGGGGTTGTTTCAATATTAAAGCAAATGCTAATTTGACATTTACGTGATTTCCCTATGATAAACTATCAGTATAGTATTTTCTTGATTTGCAACCTTATTTCAGTATAAAGTCTTCTTCAACTTCAGTTATTATTACTCCGTAAGCCTCTCCTGCAGTATTTTCGTTCAGATACTACGCCACTCCTATTTATTGCCTAGATTTTCTTTTAACCTAATCATTTGGTTGTAGAGATACCGCTGAGCATCTACAACTACCAGTGAAGAAGTTTAACAATCCTCATTGTAGACCTGTTCAGTCCTTCCTCGTATTTAGCCTTGATCATTTACTTTGCTCTCTGGCTCCCACTGTATTTTTGCTCTTTCTCCCTCTGTAGTTGCTTCTCCTCATTTTGAAACATAGTGTATTTTCTATCATATCCATTCAGACAAGAACACTGAATGGGCTCCTGGTCTGGATTTAGATACTCTTCCCTATTTTCAGCAGTTTCATAGCACATTAACTGCACACTATAGGTTAACCAACTCAAGAAAGTTTCCCTACCTGATCCTTTTCAAATCTGCAGGATGATTCCCTGCATGAAGCATGACCTACTCTGCTTTCAGTTATTCAACCAAATTTTATCTACATTACTCAATTTTTCAGAGGCAAAAACTGGGCAGGGAAATAGTGAACAGAAGCATTTACCTCTCTCTGAATTAGCAAAATAATATTTTTTTACACTGGTCATTCTTTGTTATCCTTTCTGCACACTGCCATTTGGCAGAATCTCAACATCCAGCTCTTCATTACTGGTTTTGATCATGATACAAAATGAATGGAGTGATTAGCCAAAATGTTATCCATAATTTCATGTTTAAAAATATTTCCAAGCTGCCAAATATTACAAATATTGTTCCAGCTGCACTGATTTTAAGCCACTAAGTAATCACCCCTGAGAGTATTTCAGGAAATTATATACTGGAACCAAATTTCCTCTCTAACATGGCTGTCTAAATTCAGGTCAGATAGCCACTGACCACACGCTCTGAAATTCTGAACTCTCCGTAGCAGAAACAGATCACGTGTATGTGGCGAGGACATTGCTACTTCATGCTGATTTCTCCAACTTAAAACTACCTTGTTTTTCATAGAAATTATTGTATGAGCTAAACACAACAGCATCTACTTTCTTCCACTTTTATGCAGTTGGCCCTGTGGTAGAATATTATGATAAAGAACATACAGAACACAGCAGATATAGCTACATTATTTTTTTCCCTACTGCCTCTTTGTGCCTTCAGTGTGTACAAACTTTTTTCCAGTATTATTACAAAAATTAAAAATGTTTATCGGTGTTCAAAGACTCTTGCAAAAAGTGGCTGTAAATAAGGACACACAGAACATATAGCACCATTAGACATTATAAAACATGCATTAAATAGCTGAGAATTTTCTGTGATTTCAAGTTTCTGTGATTTACAACTATGAGATTAACCAAATCACTGTGATTAATGCATCAGTTTCTTAAACTGGACTCAGATGGCACTTATTCAGCTTCATGAAGAGTACAGTACGCTTACCAGAACTGTGCTGAGTAAAGAGTCTTCCATTTAGTTAGCAGCTTCTCTGGTAACATCCAATACAGCAAGTCATGTTACCAAAACTTCTGTCTATAATTCTATCACTCATTTTTGGATTAGTTCTTTGAGCTAGGAAGCAAAATCAGAACAAGAAAATCCTGAACCAGAGCGAACAAGGACTAAAATCAATAGAACAAAAGCAAACTTCATTTCCCATCCATCTCTGCATAAATCTTGAATTTGTACTTACTTCATTCTCCTCACATTCCTTTACTCTTATACCCTCTTACCAGAGAGGCAAACAATCTCTGTTGATTTATATAGCCATCGCTGGAAAACATTAATGTTGATGTAGTAAAAACATGCAATGTAGAATCTTTTCCACATAAGCTATTTTCTCCTAAATTATGGAAACATTGAACAGGATAAGAAAGAAGCTGGGTTTTCTTTCAATGTTTATTTATATGTCAGGAAGGGAGAAGCTTATTCTTCTGTCAACTGCATTAGAGAAAACCCATTAGGTCTGACTAGAGCATGCAAATATTAATAATGTATTTGTCCCTGCCCATTAATTAACTCTAGGGAATATTAGACTGCTGTGCACTTGCACATTCTGGAGTAATCTGTGAGCGTAGCTCTAAGAGGTAACCCAGTAAGAACAGCCTCGCTGAGTCCTCTGCTTGGTCTACAGCTGTATGTAAACTGACTGGCTACCGATAGCAGAGAGCTTGTTGCTAAACAAAATGTATAATACAGACCTCTGCTTATCTTTCTTTCAGTTTAGGCAGGAATTAAGATATCTTTTTGCTACCTAATGGTTGTAGTTTTCTTTCCACACAATGTGTACAATTTATATTAGAAATTCTTAAAAAGCAGTTTCCACATAGAAACAGATGGAAAGCGTGATTGCTTTAATCCACATGCAGGGAGTATTTTCCTTCAGCCATCATCTGTTGAAGACAGGTGTTTATTAATAAAGCCTACACTAGATTAATAAAGGCTGAGCCTATGCAATGCAGTTTAATATAGTGTTATTATCAAACTGACCAACAGTAGGTGGCGCACGTATTATTCGCAGCAGGAGCATTTTACCATCTTCCTGATTTAGTCCACAGGTATTTCAAAACCATTTCCAATACTATTGTTGAAAAGCACGTATCTTGACATAATTTAAAGGGATAATTATTTGCAAGTCTTAATTGCTACATTAAAAGACGGGTAGAAACGGTGAGCTAGCTTTTCGGGAAATATCAGGCCATAGGAAATGAACTGACAATATATGGTGACAGTAGATAAATTACAAAAGCACCATTTCAAACTAACAAACTTACAAGTTCTCTGCTTAGCTTCACTTTTTATTAGATCAGATGTTTCAAATAGGTATCTGTGCTAGCCTCCAAAATTTCAAGTTGAATAAAATTTTTGTATGGGAACATAAATGTGGCCAGAAAGAAAAGCTAATAAGCCCATTATGAACAGTAACAGAGGAAAAAAAAAACAACACAACAACAACAACACCACAACAAAAAACAAACAAACAAAAAAACCACCAAAAAAAAAAACAAACCCAAAGAGACTTTCCCTATTTCTTTTAAGATATGCTTGATTAGGGATATTAAGGACTCCAGATAAGATATTCAAATAATTTGATGTTTGAAATTCTCATGTCTTGTACTCTAAAAAAGAGCTCACATTTATTTCGTATTCACCATGTCATATCAAGTGCTTTGTTCAAATTTACGAGTGACATTAAGTCTGTTCCATGAAAAATAAATGTTTTCAGACATGCTGGATTTCTAGGATTTCAGTAGTCCTTTTTAAAACACTGAATACAGATTAGAGTTGTAAGATCAGATATGCTGAAAACATAATAATATCCATCAGTTAAATAAAGTGACAAGTGTCCAGCATAAACTGACTTCTCCATTGTGAGAATTCCAAGAGCAGAAAGCATAATCAGGAAAAAGTGTACAGAAGTGTAAGATTCCTCAGTACATTCTAAACTACTCAAAGACCAAGTTACAAGGCCAGGAGCCTTTGAATTGAGGAGTAAATGTCAACTTCCATCAGCATACTCAGGTCTTGTACTATAATCATAACCCCCAAAATGGAAATTTACTACTAAAATGTTATCAGTTGTTTCAATACAGCTCAACAAATCTATTTTAGGGAGGAAGAATGATGTGACTTCAACATGAATAGAGCAGTCTGAAATACAGAACTGGCTGCTGGACCATTATCATAATAATTATAAATGGCACAACATTAGCTAGGAAATAATTTCTGGATAGCTGTTCTCAGAGTCAAGTCACCAACACTGGATCCCTTTCAATAAATATTTAATATTTTAATTTTAATTATGATTTACTATTTGATTTAATATTTAATTAACATATTTAAGATTTATGAAGATTGGGAAGAACTGTATTGTACCTTGATCAAATATGCAGGTGATATAAAACTCTGTGGAGGAAAAAGACATGGCACTTCATATGACAAAATTATAGCAACAGAGAAACACCAGGAAACTGGGATTTCTGCAGTGTTGCACACCTGTAGATATATAACAAAAAGCCAGGCTGTGTACATATGGATACATCCACATACTTATGTACGTACACACTTGACCTGCTAAAATAGAGCTTTGGCACAAGCTGACTCCAGTTGCTGTTTGAAAACTCTCAGGCAGAAAAATCACACAAAAAAAATAATCATAAATAAATGAGATAATGTAACCCAAATAAAAAGATTGGGGACTTAATTCTAAAACACTACTGAGAAAAAAATCCCACTGATTCCAATTAAAGTCTACACAACCCTGACACTGAGGTGATGGCTTTGGGCATGATGTGGACATAACACACAGAAAGACAACAGAGACAAGAAATAAGAACATTCTAAAGAACATTCTAACTGAACAATAAGACAAAAAAAGGGTGTAGCATCTTATTTTGTCTAGTAAATGCCAAGTGAGAAAGCATAAAGATTAACAAAAGACAGAATTAAGAAAAAAAAGGGCAGAGTTTTCAGAAGCATTTTTCATTTTTATCAGACCAATGAGACATTGGTCAAAAACATTACCGGAAATGTTAACCATGCAGACTATATTCTCTTGGATTAAAAGTTCCTAAATTTCAGTTCCTCTATCCTCAGTTGGAGATAAAAAAAATTAAAAATCATCATACTGAAGATCAAAATGCAAAGGGAAAGCACACACACCCTTTAAACTCCTTTACATGCTTTTCTAATTTTTATCAATGGGATACTTTCCTAACAGCATCTTCTAAGTAGGAAAAAAACCAAAAAAGTGAAGAAGGACACTCCTGTAGCCAAGCCTGATGCATGCCTAGAGCAGAAGCAGACTGAGACAGAATTAGTATTTGTCTTAAACCTAAGAACACTACAGATCTAGGAACACTAGAACAGCCTAACCACTGAGAGTACGTAACGGTTTTGTAACATTTTAATAATGTGAATTATGTAACAAAGCTAAGTATATATATCGTTATCTATATGTATATATGTACCACAAAGGGGCATACAGAGAGTTGCAGAAAAAGCAGAAAGTGTCTCTCAAAACCAGAGTAATCCTGCAGAATAATAGGAAAAAAACAAACCAACACACAAACTAAAACAAACAGCAAAACCATACCTGGCAAAAGCCAGAATTCCAGGATCTCATACTAAAAAGAACTACGTCAAGATGGCGTGAGAAGCACAAAACACTAAGGACAAAGGAAAGACTGCAGGGGAAGAAAAAGCCTCCTTCTGTTCCAGCTTTCTTTTTTGGAGAGCTCTCTACTCTGATCACCTTGATTCCTGCAAGTGAGACCATCAAGGACTACACCCCTCAGTGCCAACCATACATGGATATTCTACCTTACAGTCAGCTAGTTTACAAGACTGTTAAGGAGTAATACTTTGAACGTGTGTTGACAATTACTTACAGTGACAAAGAACTAACCATTAGTGTATTGTTCCTAAATATTTATCTAATAAAACATTGCTTTGATGCTGCCTTCTAAAAATACTCCCGTCACTGTGATTTCTAATTCCCCAATACACACAAACATACAGTTATGTAACATATATAGACACGCGTATATTCGTCTGGAACACTTTCCATGTTCATTCCCAATGCTAACATTCTGTCATGACTGGAAAAACTACAGGGATTTTGCCACAATGTCTAAATAGTTACTTAAAGATTGTTAAAGCTAATTATAAACTTTTCATATTTTTGCTCCAAGGAAAAATTTGACCAGGGATAAGAAGCTCTGGAAATTAAATATTGGCATAATGACTAATTCAGCAACACATGAGGTAGATGGACAATAAAAGCTTTGTTCTTCAGAAATATGAACCACTTTATAAACAATGATTCCTATCCACGTCAAAGCAAAATCAGTCACATCTGTTTGTAGCTGAAAAATGAAATGCAGAAACACAAAAGACAATTGAAACTACATTAGCTATATTATCATGAAATATTTTAGGTTTTTTTTTTAAACTGGGTCAAAATGTTGTCAAGATAATATCTAGCCCCAGCCTGAGCCAAGTTAAACTCATGAAATATGACATTCCAGCATTTTTAAAAGGCAACGTGAACATATGACCTAATATACTGTGCATGCCCTGTAGCAGTATAAGGAGAATACTGGTTATGTGTAGCCAACGCCAGTTTTCTTCACGAAGGGGAATCTGCTTTGGCTCAAAAAGAGCATTCACTGGGAAGAAAGGCTTCATTCTTAGCTCATGAATGTGACTTTACCTTATTAATTAGTAAGTGGTGTTCTCAGGTTGTCTTTCATGCTCCTAAAAAATGCATGGTAAACTGCCTAGAAGTGTCAAAAGTTTTTTATATGCTTCAGAACACATAATTTTCTACACTTCACATTCATAAGGTTAGTTCAATAACCATAAAATGAACTTAGTGAATGCATAATAATATCTTCTGTTTTCCCTTGGGGTGGCTGTTAATCCAATGGATGATGCAAAGCTGTTCTCACCTGCTACATATTCTTAGCTATCACCCTTAATGATGAAAGGATGTAGACAGCTCCTGGCTGCAAAAAGTTTTGTGCTGTTTCCATTGTTTGACATGGTGCACGATTCTCAGAAAATAATGAAAAGGTGGGAGGAACATAATGTATTTAACACATAAAAGGAGAAGTAAGAGTTTTCTTTATATAAAGACAGAGAAACAGACAAAACCAAAAAAGTTTTGCTGCATCCCTTCTCAAACATTATGCAAGATGATCTAATCTCTACTCATAAAATGAAAGAGATTGTAAAAATTATTCTCAAAATTCCTCAATCTGCATATCTCACCAGCCAAATTAGGGTATGGTCCTAATCAAAACCATCAGAAGCTGCAAAGGGTTTTAAAGTCGAATCTGATCCAAATGTCCTGCTCATGATTGGCATGAATACTTAAGAATAGGCAAAATTTATTTATAACCTCAAAAGTCGTGCTTATAGCACCATGTGGTGGCGTCAGAATGCTCAGAATTTTATAGCATCAAGTCCAAAGCTTTGTGAAAAGAAATTACTGAGTCTTACATTTGGTATTAACAACCCTGTGAAACTTTCTAGTGCTAGAAGCAGACATTAATTTCAACACTAGTGCTCTGTGACTTCACTCCAGGGGTTGAAAAACCCAATTATTTCATCCTATTCCCCTGTGGTCCACATTTAACTCAAAAGTTAAGACTGCTTGTCCTCATGAAACAAATTCTCAATTAATGCTTCATTTTAATAATTTCCTAGAGGAGTCATTTTGCATAATAAATTTGTTTCATGAGATATTTCACTGTGGAAATGTGCTTTGTATGTTACTTCTAAGATGTCTTCAATTAAACTGATTGACAATGTAAGAACTTAAGCAGTTTCCTACACGAGCATCTTACAAATTTTCAGAATTGAAAAAAAAAAATGATCAAATATTTCACTTCTTAAATGAGAGACATACCTACAAGAATAAAGAACACCTAAATACCTGACCACTAAAAGGAAACAAAAAACAAAACCACAAAAAAAACCCCACAAAACCCCAAAACAAAACGAAAAACCCCACACTACACCACACCAAAAACCAACACACAAGCACCCTACATGCCTGCCCCTACAGCATGTCATGAAGCACCATGACAACCCCTTTCTTAAACACCTCCAGGGATGGTGACTCAACCACCTCCCTGGGCAGGCTGTTCCAGCGCCTCACCACTCTCTCTGTAAAGAATTTCTTCCACAGTGCCTTCATCAGCTAAACCAAAAGAATTCTATTCCATGACTCAAAACTTTGCACAGTATTAAAAGACAGGCTCTATGGTATTATTTGAATACAATAACTTGAAACACTATTTATTAAATGCCCGTATCTATCAAACCAATTAATCCCACGTCAGTCATTCTTAGGGTGACAACAAAGATAATGTTGATGAAGTTCTGAGAACAGTGTCATCTGGGTCATAAGAGCCACTGTAGCCAATTACATCAACTATCTAGACAGTCCCTTCAGTTAAAAACAAGAAACAGGACAAAACCCTGAGAAATTTCTGGAACATACAGAACAACTTCACATACAAAGAATAACTTTATATTTCAGAAGTTCTACTTTTCCTGTATGCTTCTAAAGCATGTATTAGATATTTATGTATTAGATATCTATCTATGCATTAGATATCTATGTATTAGATATCTATCTTCTAAAGCATGTATTAGATATCTATGACATTAGAGGTACCTCATATATATTCCTAATCAAGTGGTCAGTAACACGGAGCTATTTTGTTGAACAAGTTTTCATTTTTAACGCTCTTTTCCCTATGCTAATTTGCTAGTATACAGTGATGAGTATGAAAGGGAACCTTGACTAATGTTCCTAATGAGCAATAAAATCTAACACAAGTCACAGGAATAAGTGAATATTCAGTAGGCAATGGGGAAGTATATATGCCCAAAAAAGAGATGACAAATACAACTTTAAAAGAAATGCGGCATGCAGTTTGTAACACTTCTACTTTATAACACTCGTGTTCAATTATCTCCACTTACATTAATGTTTTTCAGATATTTTAGTATTAAGGAAGTGTTTTAACAAGATTTTTACGGCTTGATTACAGATGAAAATGTCTAAATTCACAACTGAGTTTCAGCAAGCAGCAATTACAGTAACTGATACCGTATGCAAATAAAGAATTAGGTTTTTTTAACATGCATTAAATCGACCATAATGCAATATTGAGAAATATTTTGCAACAATTTTTGCAACACTTATCTAAGGTATAAAAAATTGTGATTACAAAGTAGCAAACAGAACTGTAATTGTGTTTTTCTTGCCATTATTTGGAATTCAGAGAAACAATGTGCTTTATAGTAATTTCCAAAGTATTTTATCTAGAAGAATCTTTATGCATTCCTAGTCTCATCTCTCTCTCTCTTAAAAGGCAGAGAGAACAAAATATCAGAAATTATCTCAAGAGAGTAGTATTTTTTGTTCCATCTCAAGAGGAACGTAAGCCCTCTGCATCAGTAGGAAAGAATCTCCTAGTACATGAAAAGCCAATATTAACAGATCTAGAGATTCAGGTACTACAAAGCACTCTTCACAGCTTGATTAATCTGAATTTAGTTTTCTAAATCAATAATGGCTTTTTACAATTTCCCCTCCTAGAAGGGGGAAAAAAAAGGGGGGGGGGGAATATAAAGGAAAAGAGGGGAAAAAAAAAAGGGGGAGAGGAAAAAAAAAAAAAACCAAGCACCAAACTTATTTATGCTAATGCTTTCCCAAAGCATTTTTTCCTAGCATCTTATCTAGTACTTGATTTCCACACAATTCAAATGTTCCAAGCATATAAACTAATTATACTCACAACTCCAATGATTTTAAAATCAAAACTGTCTTAAAAACAAGTAGAAAAGTGGTAACAAGATAGAAATGCTATAATTGTCTCAAACTGCCATGACTCTTTGGAGACTTATTCTCATTTTGTGATCCTCATCTCAGAGCATGATAAAAGCTACATGTTCAGGCCCAAAGATTTAATTCTTTTTATATTATTGATTTTCCTTTGATTTTCAGGTAACATTAAAAAAAACCAACCAAAAACAAAACAAAACCCCACAATTCACTTTAGTGAGATGACCGACAGCCCTTAATAATTCCACTCATACTCTCCTTGCTGTTTACATCTGTTAAGTATCTGTAGACCTTTATGAACAACACAGGTGTTTAACTAAGGCATGTGTATTTAACTCATTCTTGTAATTTATTCCCTTTCTCTCCCAATACCTTTTCACACAGCTTTCTAGAGTCACAAAAATTCCACTAATAAGCATTAATGTTGAAACATTGAGCAATTCCAACTGAGGAGTAACTCAGTCTTGTTGACCTCTTGTAAATTATAGGAAGATAGCAAGTACTGAATGTATGGTTCTTCAAGAGTAAACAATGCTTCAAAATTTTGGTCCTGAGTTCAGTCTCTATTAATTTGTATTCATTTCTGAACACGAACACTTACATTGAAATAGGATGAAGTGCCAAATACTCAGTGGAATGATAATATATATACTGAAGAACACACAGAAATTGATGGTTTTAACACTTTTCTCAATTTTAAGTTACTCATTCATAAAGCAGAGTTAGTATACACAGAGAGAACAGAATATTCATATACCTGTACTTCAAAAGTTAGAAATATGACAGTAGAGGAGAGCGATTTGCCTTGTAATAAAAATTGAGCATGTCATATACAACAAAACAAAGGAGAATTTGTAGAATGGGCTACCATACCCCTATTGGCTTAAGATAATGAGCAAAGATAACAATGTCTGTGAAAATGGGATGGAACAGGCAATAATCAACCTGGTAAGTTTGTACCTTGCCTTATTACATGAGAAAGTTCTATTCCGTGTATATCCTCGCTAAAATCTTGTGTCAAGCCCATAACTTGTTGGCTTGTAAGGACTCAAAATTTCAAAGGGATCCTGTGCTTCCTGTCTAAAATGTAAGCTAGAAACTAGAGCAATTTATTTCTTCTCATAACAAAAATATCATATGAGAACTGAAGAGAATACCACAGGTCTCACATAACTAAACAACTGCTATTTTACAGAGACAAAACACGAGAGCTAGATGGACTGAATTTTACTCATATATCTATACAGTTCAAAGCACTGTTTTGGAGCATAGATTCCACAATTAATAAAAATGGATGAGATTTTATTCAGACCATATAAAATAAGAAATGGTGAACTCTTACTTTCAGGTGCAATTATGCAGTCAATGTATGTAGCCTGGAGTCAGGTATGGAAATTCTTCCTCATGGAGATATAACTGAAGTATTACAATTCATACTGCAATATAAGCAATTAAATTGCCATTTAAGAAAAAGGGAGAATGACTAAATGAGAAAGACTAGATTTTAAAATGGTTATAATTAAGTGGAGAAAACCTAAAAGTGCATTGTGGAGCAATCTTCCTAGGGTAAGTTTATTAATACAATTAACCTTAAGAACTCTTAGCCAGAATAAAAGGCTTGCTTGCACTCCACTTGCATCCCAGGATTTCTACACAGCAGCACACGTTGAATTGCGGCAAAGCCTATTTCAGACATGACACTAGCTTGTCAGATATCTTGCCACATTAGTAGGCCTTAGGATTCAACATGCCTTAAGTGCCTATGTGTGTGTTCTCCTAAGCACACATCATCATTGTGATGTATTTTCCTTATATTTCCAGGCTTGTCTCTAAAAACCCCAAATAAACCCCAGCATCTATGCCTATTGATGGTAACACTGCATACAGAGAGCTGCAAGTTCTACCATATTTTGCTTATAGTCTTGTCAAAAAAGTTACATCAGACCCTATCAGATTAAGAAATAAAGATGGTAAAACAATGAAATATGGAGCAGTTCACTGACTGTCTTCATAACATGAAACTCTCATTAGCAGCCTCAGAACAATGGTATTCTCTTCTGCCATTGCAATGTGGTTACTGTCTGCAAGCCATTTATAGTCCATTAACAAGGGCTAGTGGCTCAGCAGGGGTACACTCAAGTGAATGAATCTATACTATAACTGCTAAGCATCTGCTACTGAATGTTATTCCAAATGGTACATTTATATGTACATATATAAAAAATTAATAAAATTAACTACAGCATTTTGTCATTTTTTTTTTTCCTCATCATGCATGTAAGAATAAACATTTGAGAGTGTTTTGAAGATAGTAATTTTCTCTTTTAGAGTGACTAACCCCTGATCTGCATTTAGGACCCAAAATGCAGATGACGTTTACAGTAGAAAATTATACTGTAACTGATTAAAATAATTCCACTACTCCAGAAGCATGGACTTCAAATTATGTAGGTATTCCTAATAATCAGAGCAAATGCTAATGTGATCAGTCACAGAAGTGATGCATTCAGAGCACCCTGTTACACAGTCACTGTTTCCCTCAAGATTTTATTCTCTTTCAAAAAATCTTGGAATGGGAGTGACCCACTTCCAAACTTCAAGTGGAGATATCTCTGTGCCAGTTTATAATATATGTTATTCACTGATACTAACTTTTGGTTGTTTTTTTTTTTTTTCTCCTGTTAAGATAGTCCTTTGGCAGCTTTAGACAGCCACACTCCTTTTTCCCAGAATTCATTATGTCTTGTTCTGTTAAAAATTTTCATTTCAATGACTTTTTAAATGATGGGAAAGCTGTAGTAATGAAAGATATGAAAATGAGGTCTAAATTTGCTACAAATTCCCTCCAGTTTCAGAGGCACATCTGTCAGGTTATGCCTATCCCTCTGCAGGAATACTTTCTCATAGCCATAATGTTAACAAAATATCAAAGATCAGGAGACAGGCAACAGTGTTCTTTAATGTACATGCGAAAACCACCAACTGCAACACTAACATAAAAGACTAGAGTCACAGAAACAAGCCTCACAAAATTTGTCTGTGATTTGATGTTTTGGCTCCACAGCAGGCTAAAACTAGATTAGGTCAGGAAATCCTCCTCTGATTAAGAACACAGCCTTATAATCAATGTAAATCATGGATCAATTGTAATTATGAATTCAGAGCTATCTTCTATGAAAAGCCAGTGTCTGTTCCCTAATTAATATAGCACTCTCTTCCTCTGAGATAGAGGAAGGAGGTCTCTGCCTTTCTGGTGATCAGAAACAAAGGATCATATTTGTGCATGTTGTTTAACAGAGATATTTATTTTCTGGATGATCCCCTACCAGGAGTTAATGCACACGTTGGAAAGCATATTTTTGAACAACACATAAAAGATGCCCTTAAAGGAAATAAACAATACTACTGGTAATGCATTAACTACAGGAGGTAAATAGAGGGTTTTTTTTCTTTCACTTAGGGATACTGTGGTATAAAGTGTCTAGATCTATTTTTGCAGAACAGTAATAATTCTTCAATACATGCAGAGGGACACTGCTTTCTTTTTAGAAATGGAAGAGAAAATGAGCAATACATCTGAAGACCACCATAAGTGCAGTAGGGGTAGAAAACAGGGAATGCTAGGTAAGTACAAAGCGATCATGTTTTCAAGGGTAGAAAGATATTCTTCTCACAAATCCACTGTGAAGATCAGTAACAAGATAATGATGACACTAAAACCTATTTTTTACTGTCACACTTTGTATCTATTAAGATGAACAGAGCTTATGAGGTCTGTCTGTCTCATCTTAAAAAAAAAAGACCAGCCTTGTAGGCTTTACATTTGTTTCTTTTGATTTTGAGTTTTCTTTATGGGCTTAAGGACTGGAAAAGCGTTCTTAGGTTAAGAGCAAATTTCTTTCAGTATACAGAAAAGTGGCCATAAAAAACAATTAGCTGATATCTAAATGTCTAAGAGCCCAACCATTTTGAAAGGTAAATCATTAAATAATTTATTTTATGTTTTTATTTTTGACAACTAATTATCTCGTAGCAACAAGATAAAATAATTATTCTGAATGAAAGCAAAGATTTATTAGTTGTATCATGTCTGTGGGTTCTCTCCACTCAAAACTGTAGAATAGTTTAAGCAAAGGCTTAAGCTGGTTGTCTTCACTGAGAGCTCTTTTCTTTTGGACTTGTAAACTAGCTGAACCTGATCCCTCCTTTGCCCCCAACACAACCCTGGACTCAAATTCCTACAGCCTAAATGGACAGGCAGAACCATACTTCTAATACACCTACTTCTCCCATGGCAAAAAAAAAAAATAAAATCCCTACAAGTCTTTATCTAGGATCAATATTATTTTAACATTTCCATTAATGACACAGACTGAATTTAATTCTTTAAATGCCATGTTATGCAATTCCTGAACTAATTAGTTTCCAAATATTTAGTAATCCTCTATAGATTTCCTCCTCATGAGCTTGTCCAGTTTACCTTTAAAACAATGTAAAGCATTCATATTAAGTTCTGCAGATATTCTGCCTATGAAGAACCATCAGCCTTAGCTCAGCTTCATCTTTTGCATGCCATCATATTAGACACTGACCACTTCCTACCCATTCTCTTCATTTTCCTATCATATCTGCAGATCTATTACATCATCTCACACTCATTTTCTTTATAGCTTGAAGGTTCATTTCACAGATGACAAATTACTTTTGCTCCTTGTTCAATTCAGAATAAAGAAGTAGGAGAAGGAAATAGATTTAACTACTTTTTCATGGAACAAAATTTGGGGTTTGCATTTCTTACTACTGACATTTTGTTTTGTCAAGGATGATAAGGGAAAAAGTAAAATATCAATACAGTTTTGTATGCAGACCTAAAAGCTACTTGTCATTCTTGCTAAGTATTACAATTTATCACAATGTGTTAGGCATTCGATAACTGCTACAAAACCGCAACAGCAGCATTTAGAAAAAGCAAGGATTCTACCTAGGAGTACATTTGACAAAGCCTTGCTATAAAATAACAGAAAGGTTCTTTTGTCTGATTATTGTGTTACAACATGCTTAGTAGTGGCTGAGGCTAGCACATAAACGACCACATCTAGTCCTCCAAAGAAATTTGTATTGTGGCTCCTATAAACCAACTTGTTCAAGAAGAGCAGAAATGCAAGTTCTCCTCCTTTCATTCAAAACTAAGATGCACAGTATCAAACTGAATTATTTTTGTTTCAGCTAAACATCCCTGCTTTACTGTTATTGAAATGTGACAAATGCACTACATTAAAAGGATGTATTTTTCAAAAAATAAAACTTAATAAACATTGGAAGGAATTATAAACTAAAAATAGACTGCTTCTTTCTTTTCCTCTTTTTAAAATAAATTTTCCATTAATCTTTGAAAGAAATTTAAAAAATGGAGCAGCATATAGTCAGCTTTGCTGTGAAAACATCAAATCCTCGATTTCCCGACTTTCATACATTTATTTGGGGATTTTTATTTTTTTTTTTTTGCTTTACAACAGAAAAACTTTATGATTTGAAGAAATTTTACTTTCAAAAAGCATTACTTTCACAAGCTGATTTATAAATGCTAATGTTGTAAAAGCTGCAATTGTTTGCTACTCCTATAATCTTAGCAATGATTAAAGCTATTGTATGCATTCCTACATCAACTCTAACTACAAAGACTACTATCTGACTCTTCTCTTCCCCTTATCTACAGATCTTACAGAGCCCAATGACTTTCTTTGATAAAACTCCCACTGGCAGGCTAATGAGCCTTTTTTCTAATAGTGTGGATGAGCTGGATGTGAGCCTTCCACTGCATGCTGAGAAATTTTTGCAGCAGTTTCAAGTCTTTATTCCGGTCAAAATAGCTCAGTTTTCCTTTCGTGATAATTGCAGTTGCTATCACAGCTATACTTTTCAGTCTGTGTTTGGTTTGTTGTGTTTGTTTGTTTGTTTTTTTGTGTGTGGTTTTTTTGTTGTTGCTTTTTTTTTTTTTCCAAGTAAGTTCATGTGTTGTTCAAGATATTTCAAGTGATTTGAATTAACATTTCTGTTTAACCTACAGAAATTTACAGTGTATGCTTTTGTATTTTATTCTTAAATGTTAATTCTGCAGATTCTTTTGTAAAGGCTTATCAAAAGCTGAGAACTATGGAACCAAGTATCTTAAACACCAAGCACATCCAGCATGGCAAGCTGTCAATTGTTCTCTGCTTTTTTTGTATAAAGGACTGCATTCAACCTTTGGTTATACCATTTTTTCTGAATGTAGCCAAGTCTCTTCATCTGTGCAGGGTGTGATTACAGAGATACGTGTCGTCCACTACTGTCTGTTCACATACAGCTAGCAACAACGATTCAGAAGTGGGCCAGGATAGCAGGAATGGAAAACTGAAGTAGCTGGAAATACACTGTAGCACATAATAAAACAGCAATGCAAAAAAAAAAAAATCAATAATTTGAATATATTTTCTTGCATTCAACCACCACTGCAGAGCAGGGCATATCCTTGATTAGTTGTGTTCCTATTCTTCAAGCTTATCTTCCCTTCTGACAATGTCAATTAAAGCATGTTCATTGTTTTTCTTGTATGTTTTGTCATATTTCAATATTCATGACACACCAGTACAGAAAAGACACAAAATAATATGAGAGATTTGGGAAAGGCAAGGATCTTGCATTATTTTGTTAATAATGGATTATAAATACTAAAACATAACAGGAGATTCTGATTACAAAAAAGTATATTAGCAACATCCCTCCCCCCCCAGTGTTAAAGCTTTCAGGGAGCACCTGGGGATAAAGTAAATAAATAGCAAGTGTGGCCAGAATTTTCAACTAAATTAAAAATTAGATTAAAATACTGGCAGCTACTCCCTCAAACAGGCTTTTAAAAGTGTCCTAAAGCTGAACTTGGGTATTTGTTGAAACTGCAAGCTGGAAGGCTGTCCTAATTTCTACTGTTATGCCAAACCTAGCTAAAACTGTTGTCATTCTGATCAGAAAATCTGGGTTTATGGGGGTGTAAAGTATTTTAAAACTTAAGAGATAAGTCCATAGTGTCAATTTTCTTTAAATTGAAAGCAAAACTCAGCTGATAAGAAAAAAGTAAAGCAGAGGCTGGAAGAACATAGAGAGTCCGGCATTTTTGGGGCATTCAGGCAAAATTATATGGTACAAATCATCTGAGAGCTGTTACTGTACACACATTACGTTTCAGTTCAAATCACCTTCATGAAGCAGTTTCGTTGCCAAATTATCATCTGTGGTTTACATTCAAGGTTTTACTGGCACAGAGAATACATTTTGTTTCTATTGTATTGCAGAAGTTTTCTGAGAACTATCCAAGAACTAAAAAAACTGAAAATTAGCAGACTGGCACTGTTGGATCGTATAGCCTGCTCTGTACAAGGTCTCACTGTAATTCATGCTTATGACAGAAAAGATGACTCCATCAATCAATAATACAAATACAACTGAACATGTTTTGTTTCATTTTTGCTCTAATTTATACAAGTAACTCTGCCTTTGAGTTCAGCTGATTGTGGATACTGTAAGGCTGATGTCCCCACTGGCTTTGATGTAACCTCAACAGGGTGATAAAAGAATGTTTCCATCAAAGTCACCGTGCTACACAAGTAGCAAAGATTCTGGAGCTCTTTATATTTAGAAAATGAGCAGCCACAGGAATGCTACCAGTTTCTATTATGGACCCTCAAAAGAATTTAACAATTGAATTTAACAATTCAGCAATTAAATCCAATCTCACTGTGCCAATTTTTAAACATTGCTTAAAACCCAAAGGTAAAAGCCATGTGCTATCTTTAGAACCCTTTAAAAGAGATAAGGTTCAATTACTCTGATTAGTGGGTTCTTACAGCAAGAGATAATGCTATATCTATCCTCAGGGTAGCTGTCTCAAAGAGAGCAAGGATGTTTGTCCAGCACCCAGCATATAAGGGAGTAGAGATCGCATTGCATGACATTTATTTAAACCAGTAAATATTAATCCATTAAGCTAACTAAAACATACCAATTTAACAAGATTCAGAACAGTGAGATATCAATATAAGTCAAGGTATGCTGTGCAGACCAGAGGTGCTCTCATTGTTCAATGGAAATGTTAAATTGCATAGTGCACACCCAGGCAGAGGTTTGATTCTCAGGAACAATGAAAGGGCCCTAAACAGCATGATTACATTTAGTTGTAGGCCCTTTATACTTGTAAAAATCACAAATTTGTACATACTTTGCCCCTTTGGGGACTGTGGATCCTATCCAAGTGAAGATACCATATGTACTTTTGTCATGATCAAGTGAAATTTCTAGATGCCCATCCTAATTTCAGCAAGACAAATTTATCTCCAGAGTTCCTTAGAATGATAGAATCATTAGGGTTGGAAAGGACCTCTAGGATCGAGTCCAACCTTCATCCTAACATCTTTCTATCTGTTAGACCGTAGCCTCAAGTGCTACGTCCACTCGTTTTTTAAACACCTCCAGGGATGACTCCACCACCTCCCGGGCAGCCTGTTCCAGTGCCTTGTCTAACCTCTAATCTGTATACAGACACAGAAAAAAGTTAAATTCGTAATTCTCATTTCTACATTTGAATGGAGTTAAACTTCAATTTCTATGTTTTCCTAGGATTTCTCTTCCAATGTGTGTGCTGAAGTTTACCCACCGATCTGCAAGACTTAGTAAACAATGGGCTTATTACCATATTAAATATTAGTCTTTTCACATTTGTATTTACTTTCAATAAAAAGAAAAAAGATCAAGTATGCCCAAGAAGAACACTTCTCAAACTAATAAGGGTTTAGTCCAGAACACAGGCAAAATACATTCCCCAAGCAGCACACACTGGTCCAGGTATCCTCATCACACGGAAGCATAGAAGTAAGAACACCTGACTTGAGAGATTCTCTTTAGAACTTAGTACTTTCCTTAAAAAATATGGCAATCTAAATTGATCCTTTGGAAGTACATAATCAACATGCCTGCTTCACTAAATGGTGCTTGCACAGTATTTTGAGTGAAAATATTAAGGAGGCTTATCAGCACTTTAATGCCTGTTATGAACCTTGTGCTTTTGTTAAAAGCTGTTTTATATAAAACTGAATGTTCATTTCTGCTTCCATTCTAGCCACTGTTCACACCACCCAGTTCAGGACTTAAATTCTCTCGGGCCACATTCTATCCTATTTACATTCTGACAGCATTTTGGAAGCTTGCCAAGCTAGAGCAACAAAAAGGAGAGGGGTAGAAGCCTGGTGTTTTGCAGTGAGCTCTTGTACAAAAGTTACACATGTAGCTAACCTGTATGACATTGTTACTGTATATGCATTTCATTTAACATTAATGCCCTTCTATAGCTTATTAAACTCACTCTGTAGTATGTTAAAATGAGACTGGAAGTATTTCATTAAGGGGAACACAGAGACTATTTTCTTGTATCCGTATCCCATTTAGTACAGTATCCTACACAATCTGATTACTTTGTGGGCTGTTAAAGTAACTGGTCTAAACATGGGTGTTTACAATACGTAAGCATACAGTGTTTTCCTTTAGAATGCATTAAAAATATGACTCTCAGTTTACTTCATTGCGTGAAAGGAATTTGAATTGCTTCCTTCATAATAAACAGAAGCATGTTGTTTTTATCTGTCATCGGTGTTCTACGATCTCAGGTTAGTGCTTCAGGTTGTTAAGTTTTGGATTTTTATTTTTAATAATTTTTCAGTCTGCAAACAATTCAATTAATAATAAACCCCTGATATATAATAAGCAAGTTTTTTTTCCATCTTAGACTGATGTGAAAAAAGGCTTCCTTCTATTTATTATTTAAAATTCAAACATCTACTAAAAACTAGCATGGAGAAATGAACACATTATAGTAGCATTATTACTTGATTGTTAGTGTTGTTACTATATATATTTATTTGGTTAATATTTCACACTAAATATGCTGTTTATTGCCTTTTGATAGCTATACAATAACTCCTTAAAGCAAGCAGTGAGGCCAGAAAAACACAAGACTTCACATCAAACTGTGAAAGATATTTTTCTAGCTTTTGCCACTTGGCAGTCTCCACAGGCAATTTCAATAGCTTGGAAATTGCCCCAGGGTCTATCACTGAATTCTGCTGTTGATGAGCTTTTATATTGCTTCATTCTTAAGCAGCTCTTCACTTCGATTAGTCACTTTTCCTTCCTCAACAGAGCTATTACAGACAAAAATGAAAAAAAGGTGATTTTCCAGTAGTTACATCAGATTTTTTTTTTTCCTGATTAAATTATATCTGAGTGGATTTCTACAGGTGTGTGAAGAACACAAATGGAGACAGACTCAAAATTTACTTCAGTTGAAGAGAGAATGGAGTATGCCTTCATAAGATTTACCTGTGAACGTGGCAGCAAGACTACAGTTTATACAGGTATTTCAAATTTTGCAAAAAAAAGAAGAATATTATTAAAGATACTGTACGTGCATTAAATAATATTTTTCTCCCTTATTTCCGAGACATAATCCTGAGACCCCAAAACACTGAATCACTGAAATCTCCCAAAGGCTGGCCAAGTCGAGGAAAAATTATGTTTCAAGACTATCAAATGGAATACAGAGAAAACAGTTCTATGGCTCTCACACACCTAAACACTAAATTTAATGGTCAAGAAACTATTGTATGTAAAGTATGTAAATATGGTAGTATTACTCTTAATAGCTCACACCAGTTAGATCCAACTTTGTTATTGATATGCGACATTTCACTATGCCATGTAAACAGTCAGAAGGAGGGCAGTCTAGAAGCTTCATCTTTAATTATGCACAAAGCCCAAAGCATGTTGTCTATTCAGCAAGTAATGAAAATATTATCCTAGTATGTTGGTATTTGTTTGCCCATTTACAGTTGAACAAACATCACGGGTTAAATCAGGTTTTACTATCTTTAGCTGACAAAAGTAATTTAAGAACTTGTGCATTCTACTGGTCATTTCTAAAGTCCGAATGAGTTGTGAAATAGATGGCTCACACAATCTGCTGCACACTAATTTAATCTTGCAAACTGCCCTGTAAGGGCAGAATCAACTGTGTAGGCTCAATTTTTACATTGCTCCTCTAATACATTAATGCTCCTTTCTTAAAATTAGAAGCCTCCTGAATAGCCATCAGAAAAATTTCCAAGAATGTCCTTATTCTAAACCATTTTTGGTATTACTGATGCAGTTATTAACACCTATAACAGAGAGCCCAAAAGGAACAAGTAACACAAACAAATCTCACACACCTTAAAAATCATACATACCCCTCTTGCACACTCTAGATGATTGACGCGTCAACGTTTGGATAGCACACAGGCATAACTGTTAACATCTTGCCTTCAGACCAATTATAGCCTACGTTATTTATAGGAGATAGAGCACCGATATTCACTCGGAAGTCTGCCAGTGCAGACCCCCTCCAGCTATGGGAAGTATCCACTATAAATAACTTTAAAAGTTATTTTAAATAATAATAACTTTAAAGTTATTAATAATAATAATAAAATTAATAATAAAGTTAAATAATAACTTTAAAGTTATAAATAACTTTAGCTTATGCTAAAATTTCCACTGCCATTTTAGAAGCTTAAAGCACTGAGATCCAAGTACTATTTTGTTTCTAGTGCTAGCTCAGTTAACGTTAAGATCGAAGACTTCATTACGCAGTTCTAAGCCAATATGGAGCAAATAATCAAAGAAAATAGAAGGATGGAGAATGGAAGTACTAGTTCTCATTACAGACTGGAAACAGGGATAGATCAAGTGACTTTGCTAAAACAAATGCACAGTGGAGGACAACGAGTAAAAAGAATGTGAGAAAAGTCCTGCCTTTTTTTTATTCACATACACTATAGATGTTAAACTGTCAGGAAACCTAACAACAGCTACTGAAAATGCAGGGACACAGCAATGACTTTTCATGGCAAGAGCGCTGCTTCAAAATTCAAAAGTAATCACAGCGATTTTAGTTGAGTAAGACATCTGACCACTGGAAGCATCTGAAACTTCAAATCATACTCCAAATCCATGTTGCATATAATTCCACAGATTAATCAACACTGAAAGGTGTGCAGTGTTGCACTACCAGTCATGATCTCATGTACAGAATTTTTCTTAAACTACATGAATTACATAGGATCAGAATTACACAGCATAAGTTGCTTAAATATAGAAATTGTTTAATCAAGCTGAAATTCCTGCTAATTGCTCCAAATCCACTTAATGCTTCCAGATGCCAATATTTGCCCTCTTTCCTTTACAGCAGGGATATGTGGATTACCAGCCAAGCTGCAGAGACAGCAATAGTCATGCACTGAGCAGCTAGCAAGAGAGGTCATAGGAGGACCAGGTTTAGCAAAGGCTTTCCAGGGTTTTTCATATATTTAAAGGAATTTGTTCAGTCAAACTGACACACAGAGACCAACAAAGCCTCCAACTATATCCCCTTCATGCAGATATGCGGACTGTAAACTCCTTGCAAACAGAACCATTATTACATTTCTTCTTCTGACTTTTGCTTATCCTCCCTCAGGGCTACTCAGGACCTTTTCAAGTTGTGCCTCAGCAGGCATAGCTGGAACAGCAGGCTTCAGATCAGGGAGGCTCTCTCCACTGAAAATCTGAAATCTCCTGACATTTAGTACTCCAGTCCAAAATGGAGCATGGCTTTACCCTATGGAGTTGGGCTGCTGAGCAGTGTACAGTGGAACTACCTCCAGGAAATAGCAAGTGACTCATATGTTCATTAAGGTGGCACCATTTCTAGTCTAGTGTAATACCGCTGAAGCCAATTTCTGCTGCTGGACACTGAGCAGGAGGTGGCGTGCAAAGAATAGAGATTTATTTATTTTATTTTTAGTTAAACTCTATCCTCTTCTAATTTTGTCTCTGAACTGTAATAAAGCCATGGACACAGACTTTTTGGATGCAGAACATAACTTTTAAAGCTTAAAAGCCAGCAATATCATTTCAATGAGGTTCTGTTTAACACTGTAGTTTTATCTGTTTTTCTATTCATAGTAATCATAAGACATCTGAAAGATACACTACATGTAACTAAACTAACTTTATCAACCCATTATCAGCTATGGGAGAATAGGCTAACAAACAAAATGAAAATTTCTCTATCACAAATCAACCCCCTCAAAGGGAGGGCATAAATGCTGTAAACCTGCTGCATATATACAGACTGATGCGACCAGACTGCACACAGATGGCAGGTAAAAATATCGCTGGCAGTATTTGCCATTTATAGGTCTGAGTCTGACTCACACAAAGAGATAGATTTCTCTACCAATACAGGTAACAATGAACAAACTTAGTTCCTGCATGTCTAAAATTTGACAAATAGCACAGACCAGATTTACCTTCAAATCCAAATATCCAGAATACTTGCTTTCCCATGGATAAACATTCTCAACATTTCAATTTTTCTAGGCAATTTCTCCAGGCAGAGATTCTCAAAAGCTAAATTTGAGGCAAAGTCTCATGACAAAACACTGAACAAAACTACTCAGAAGGTCCAGGTCTCTCCCACAGTTCTAGGAAGCACTGTACTTTAGCTTTCCTCTGCTTGCATTCAAAACTGACAACTACACCCATTGCATATTCTCAGGCTCTTACAGAGATTACCAGACCTCTCCTCAGAACTAAGAGTAATACAAAGCTGGCTAGCCACCAGTCATTAAAAAGACCATCTCCCATTCATTTATACAGGAGGTTTGTTGCCTTCTCTCTGTTTACCCCAAGATTCCAGATAGACAAAGCTTTGTTACTCTTTACACTTCCTACGTTTGTAATCAGTACTGTAACAGTATGGAATGTTGTGGGGGTTTTTAAAATAAACATATATCCAATTCCTTTATGAGTTAAATAGCCTTTCATTAGCTAACCTCATTTGACCAGATTAAGTGGCATAAAAATTACACATCTCTGTGTTTAGCTCTATTTGCATAAATGTGAACAATGTTTGTGTTAATTAAGTTTAGATCAAAAGCTATCGTTCCATTACTCAGAATGTAAATTTCCCTCAAAAAGAATTGGTTACTACTTTACACCACGCAGAATTGTAATTGGGCAAACCTTCAGAATGAGAGTCAATGTCAAAGAGCCTTTAACAAATCAAAGTTGGTCTGAAGAAGGAAATACAGATATGCTATTTTTTTCCTTATTGGTAATCAATAGAGTAGACTACACTATTAGCAAATTAATTTCTAAAAGGAATCTAATACAGCCCCCAAATCCTGTCTTGATTCTGATTTTTCACATGTGGCCAAATTCGAAAAATCACTGACACCTATGTCTGTGTAGACACGACTGGAATACATTAAGAGAGGAAAACTCCTCAGTTCCAACTTGAGCATTTAAATGAAGTTAAGCATTCACAACTCCTCAGCTGCCTTTGTGATAGTCAATGCCAGGTTTTGAAGAGTTCAGAATGATTTTTCTGAGTTTGTTTGAAAAAAAAAAAAAAAATCTATTCTTAGCCTTCTATCTTGCTAAAAGCATTAGAAACTTCCAAGACAAAAACCAAACTGAAATGGTATTGCTTTTTACTCTTTTGAGTTATTACATTAAAATCTGCAGAACTCTCTACAATCTCAAGCAGGTAAAAGCTCCATCATACCCAATAAAAGAAGCAAGTAACAGAATGGCATTTTCTGACTCACCCCAGTTTGTGGAAGATACATAGTGACTTCATCCCCACGGAGAAATGACACACGACAGCTTACAAAATGTTCCTTTTCAAAGTAGACAAGCAAAATATCTAAACAAACAGATAAACACCTAGATTTTTAATGCTACCTTAAATGAATGAGAGAAGGAAGGTATTTCAGGATCAAAAATGAATACTGGTTTCAACTATAAACATAGCTTTTACATGTTTATTTTACAAAGGTCAAAGGCAGCATACAAACATGAAATAATATGTAAACACCACTTTTCAAACCTAATATCAAATTTATTTATTTTTAAACACAGCATAGGTATAAATCCTAAAACATATTTAAAAAAGAGTTGCAGACGCTCAATATGACTGACTTCAAAGTACTTATCAGCTGCACTGGGTTAGTCCCAACATGCTTCAAGATTTTAAGCTGAAGATTCTACGCGACTTATTTTGGTGTTTCCAATCAAAAACATTTAAGATATTTAATCAGACAATATTATGTAAATTACTGCAGCATTTAACCAAGCTATGGTAATCATACAGTCATTGCTATTCTGTGCATGATCGAAAGTCCCTATCGCCTGCTCACCAAACACCGAGACCCTGCTCTATTTCCAGAGCTGGGTATTTTTCAGCCACTAGGTGCTGCTCTGGTTAGAGGAGACACAACATTCACAACTATGAAAAAGAAAATTCGGTGACCATCTCATGACCCGAATATGTAGTTCCAGTAGTCACTATCTACTCTGCTACTTCCTTTGTAAAACAACTTTTAAAACTTTACTCCAGGTTTATCATGAAGATTGTTTCCACTGGTTTCTTTCAGCCTGAGCTGTGACAAATCTTTCATGAGATGCTAAGAATAACAACATGAAACCCGGCTGTGCTCTCACACTTTCTTGCTTGCATTGCAACATGTAAAAACTACACAGAAAATCTTTATCTTTATATTGAATTCCCACATTTTAAAGGACTTAGCAATTCTGTATGCACTGAGAATTCAGCAAAAAAATTACCTGACCAACATTTTCAGAGATTATATAACTTTTTAAAATAAAGTAGTCTAAAGTAATGTCTTATCTCTTGCCAGTTCCAATTTTTATGTAAATTCAACACAATACCCATAATGTCATTCCAGCTTTTTCATTTTCTCATCACAAAATCTTCCCTGTTAGAATTCGGTGTACACAAGAAGATTTTTTTCCTTGTTTAATCAGAAGTTGTAAAGAATTTACAGATTTAATAACTGGAAAAGACCACAGGTAATGCAACATTTTGTTCCAAGATAAAACCATCATACAATTAAAAAAGGAGCGAACATCTCTTGTTGCCTTCTTGATATGGTCCAACAAGAATGAATACCCTGTTTTGAAGAAGAATCTTCACACACTTTTTCCATCCAAATTATACAGTAATTTTTTTTTCCATCAGCATTCTTATTTCAAAAATCAAATTCCACATTTGGCACTGAGAACAAAGTCATCTGTCCCTATAACAACCTCAGAAAAACATTTACTCCTCCATAAAGAAAAATAAATATACCTTCATAAAGTAAAACATGTAAAATAAACCTCATATGCTGTCTTGGAACCAAAATACACTATTTCTGCTTTGTTTATGGGCGCCAATATCATCATACTTCCGTGTTTCCCTAGATCTGGGAAACTTCTCCTGTTTATATATAAATAAAGTTCTAACATTACAGTTTTACTTTACTGGCCGTAACTTAAATCTGAGATCCAAATGGGGCTGTATCAGTACATACGTACATATATGCATAGCTCCATCTATTAATCTGTGTATATATAAGCAGATCATATGTATCAGAATAGACATATCAGGTATATGAACTAAGGCAAATTCAAATTTTACAGTCTCTGCATTTAGAGTATATATTCCTTGGGACTCAGGCTGCATCTTCCTATGTATACATTTAGCGTGTGGGGAAAAAACCCAAACCAAACAAAATACACCATAAAATGAGCAAATTCCTATTAATATTTGATTAATAGCGCTCTGCTTCCAGATCATAACCCAGAATCACCTCTAGACTGTGCTAGCTTATCTAAATCTACTTTAATTTGTACAAATTGGAAGAACATAGTTCTTTACTGAGGTGACACCATATGGAAGGCATCAAAAAGGGCTCCACTCTCGCCCAAAAAGCTACAGTCCAAACCAAACACAAATAAAGGGTAAGAGATGAAAGAAAAGAGGAGTCAAGTGGCCAAAAATCACCTTGCAGATTAGCAACCAAACTCTACTTGCCATGTATTATTTCAATGGGTTTTTTTCACTAGTTATTGCCTTGCTTTGCATTTTCATGGGTGTTAAAATCCAGATATTTTTTGTGTATTACCCAAGTATAACCCCACTGTAATATTCATAACATAGTTATGATAACATAACATAGTAAGTTATTATATACATAATAACGTAACAAAAACAAAGCTGTAATTACTGTAACTTTGTTCACTGTTACTCAGTCTAAAACTATAATGGTTTGTTGGCTCCCAAGGAGCTTGTGCACATTAGCAGTTTAAGACTGCATTTTGGGCTCAGGAGAAGAAAATGTCAGACTGTAACCAGCCAAGCATCAGGCATAAGTAGAAATAACAACAACAGAGGAGTATTAAATAAGGACATTGTGTAATACTTTTTGTATGGAAACTGCATTCAGTACCATCCTTCCTACTTCATAGAAACAAGAGGACCACAGTGCAGGGGGGAAAAAAAAAACACATTTCACTTAATCACTTCAAACACACAAAACCATTTTGTTTTATAAAGGGCAGCAAAAAAATAGTAATGCTATGCCTGGGAACTATATTATACCAAAACTGTAGCTACAGTAACTGTACACCCCCACCTGAATCTAGGCTACCATCATTTGTGATTAAACTAGAAGCACCAGCATACACACCTGTGCTGTGCTTACACAACCTTCTTAAGGAAAATTACTTAACAGCCAGCTAAGTAAGTCATTGCCAGAAAGCTTTGTCCACTAGACACATATGAAAATGTCACACTGAAGGCTGAAGTAGAGGTCTATGAATAACTTCTCACATAATCTGAGTATCAGTATTTGATTTTTTTTAATCACTTGTGAAGCCCATTTCATCCACCCCCGACTCCTGCTGCAAGAGGAAGGAAGGGGCTGTGGCACATTTCTCATGTTTCATTCTTTTCATCTAGAACACAGCAAACAGTTTGCAGATACACTGTGACCAAGATTTTGCCTTATTTCAAGCTTCTAAAATGAATTTAGAGTTGCTAATGCCTGAACAGTTATCTGATATGCAACAGAAGTCTGATATGCAACAGAGATGTTATTTCTCTAATTCACTTTTGATTGATGTTGCTGAACCTAGGGGAATAGGAACCATACAGCTGTGGATACAGGCAGCTTTATTACTTTATTTATCCCTGTTCATTACGTTGAACTGTCAGCTCCAGCTGATTTGAGAAGGAAAACTGGAAAGACCCGACTGGGACCTCTTGTAGTAGTGCTTCCTTCCCAAGCCTCTACAAAGGAGTCCTGAGCAGGATCTGTCCCATTCTCATAGCCATACAGTATTAAACGTGTTTGAGAGCATGGTAAAAAAATAAAAGAAACATGCCAAAGCCCTGTTGGGAAAAAGCCTCATTCTTCTCCTGGCTCCTTCACCAAAACACAGAACAATGTGCTTTTTGAGAATTAATCTCACTACCTCTTTGGGGCTTTTGCTTCTTCATTTGTTGTAAACATACCAGAACTTGAGAAGGATGGTCTCCTTTTGTATCTCTCGTACTCCACCCTCAAGCCCCTGTACATGTCTTATTTGAAGCATTTAATTCTACTCTGAATCTTTGAGAGAACCATTTATTTACTGCTCAGGATCCCCTTATATAAAGCAATAAAAATCACATCTACAAAATGGAGTAGTTGTCATGACAGGCCTCATCATTTCACCACCCTTTACTCTGCCCACTGTTGAAATGGTCTGTATTTCCCAGTTACCACACAGTATCATCTGAGGTTCATGAGCTTCTAAAAGAAACTAAGGTTTGTTTTGTTTTGGGGTGGGGGTGTAGGGGGGTGTGCTGCATTGCTTTTGAGTGCAAGAAGATTATGGAGAAAATGGAACAATAAGCTGATTCAATAACTGGAGTGCCTTCAAAGGCTCCTTAACAAATAAGAAAGCCTAGAAACATAACTGGAAGTCACCTGCAACCGTTGACTACAACTTGTAACTCACTATCTTGACCTCATGTATTCTCATTTTCCAGCATTTGCCTTCACGCCTATGATGAGCACACAAAATATTATGGAAGACAACAGGTAGCAAAGACACAGGAGAAGACCTATTTAAACAGTGACATCATTCATAGATATAACACAAGTCATTTCACCCAACTCTAGATGGCTCAGATTTTTAAATTAAAAGTTACATACTAATGTAAAGTCTTCCTATTTAATTACCTAGCAAATTAATATTTGTACACCTAAGATCCATAAATCCTAGTTTCAGATTTATTTTTTTTTACTTTGCTCTTTTGATCAGATAGCCAAAATTGTGCATATTATAAGAACTATGAAATGTTTAGGACTTCAGGCATTCCTTTTATTCCCATTAAACACAGTATTAGTCCTTCAGTTGCAGTGGCAAACAATCAGGCAGAGGGAGAAAGATGTGATTTACACTTTCTTACACAGTTGACAAGCACACAAACAAAACACAAGATCATCTTCATTATCCTTAGGTAAAAGAACAGATATAAAAATGCAGATTGTCAACAGCTTACCTTTGTTTTAGCAGCTACTACCTCTACAAATAGTCAGCCTGCATTTGGAGGAAGGGTATGAGAATCTCTATGCCCTACACATCATTACTAGATGAATTTATTATGATCACTCTCACGGCAGTGAAGCACAGCGCATTCCAAATGAATTAATGATGCAATGGGATGGCTCAAAATGTTCTGTCAACCCTAATGCTGCTCATTTCAGATAGGAAGTGCCAATTCTTCTGCACTCCAGAATGCTGGTTTTAGTTCATGTTAAATTATATAGTCAGCTTTCTTATTAATTTTTTTTCTTCCTTTTAAACTATTTTGACCTTCATAAAGTTGGTGCATATCTCAGGAAGCTGCCTAGCCAGAGGCAGTAGCAAGAGGATCACTTGGAAAATGTAAAAAAGCAATCAATTTAAAGGAGCTGTTTCCCCTAACCTCCCATTTTCTATTGAAAAGATACAATAAGTAACAGCCTGAGGTTAGTTTCAAGCAACATGTCCCACTTCACCATTCTCAGTGGAATTGTTTGGTTACTATTTTTAATCACACCAAGAAATCTCAAAGCCACGCAGACAATTTTAAAAAATGCAAAGAGCTGGTCAGATAAAGCACAAGGACAGTAATTTGGTGGAGAAAGGATTCTAGTCATATACCCAGTTTACAAGGAAAACATAGCCCTTTCCTATTAGCCTTCACTTTTAAATATACTTCTGGGTTTGGGAGGGAATAGGGGATTACACACAAAATACTACTTGTGGGAATCTGAAAGCTATAAAGGATAAAAAAAGAATCAAAGACTGCAAAACAAACACCTCACTGGATTTTGTGTTCATCTGCATTTCAGTTTTTGCTATGTCTGCATATGTGTATCTCACCGCATTGCCTGATAGACAATAGTTTCTTCAGTACCATGTTCATAGCAAGAATGACAAATGTACTCTGAAAATAAGATATATTTCCCACATGAAGATATAACAGAAAAGGATGAATCACAGTCATGACATAGGATGCTACAGTGACAGCCGCAGGTCCACAAAGAGGTTTTTTTCATTTTTTTTTTGAAAAGGAGAGGCATGAAAATCAATGGTACCATTTGACAATTACTTCTACATAGGCACTGCAAAGACAGTGTAAACTAAAAGCTGACAGGGAGTCAGGCAGACATAATTTCATCTAAAACCCATTTCCAGGAAATGGCCTTCAACAAAACAAACAAGCAACAACAAAAAACCCAAAACAAACCCCAAAACAAACAACCAAAAAAACAACAAAAAAACCCCAACTATTTTAGATTCATGGAATCATAGAATGTTAGGAGTTGGAAGGCACCTCTGGAGATCATCGAGTCCAACCCCCCTGCCAGAGCAGGACCACCCAGGGCAGGCCACACAGGAACACATCCAGGAGATTTTTGACAGTCCCAGAGAAGGAGACTCCACCACCTTTCTAGGCAGCCCGTTACAGTGCTCTGTCACCCTCACAGCAAAGAAGTTTCTCATGTTGAGGTAGAACCTTCTATGCTCAAGTTTATACCCATTATTCCCTGTCCTATTACTGGGCATTACAGAAAAGGGATTGAGTCCTTCCATTTGACACCCACCCCTCAGATATTTATAGACATTAATAAGATTCCCTCCCAGTCTTCTCAAGTCTAAAGAGCACCAGTTCTCAGTCTTTCTTCATAGGGGAGATGCTCAAGTCCCTTAATCATCCTCATAGCTCTCCATGGGACTCTCTCCAGTAGATCCCTGTCTCTCTTGAATTGGGGAACCCAAAACTGGATACAGTATTCCAGGTGTGGTGTCACTAGGGCAGAGTAGAAGGGGAAAGAGAACCTCCCTCAACCTGCTGGACACAGTTTTCTTAATGCAACCCAGGATGCCACTGGCCTTCCTGGCCACAAGTACAATTGCTGCTTCATGGATAACTTATCCTGCTTTCCAGCAGGACAACCCCTAACCTGTACTGGTGCCAAGAAATATTGCAGAAGATAATAGGAATAGTCACAATATTGTGTTCACTTATATTTCTGAAAAGTTTAAGACCAGTTATAAGAAGCTTAAATGGCAAAGCTCTTTCAAAGTAAAAAGGAAAAAAAATAATTTTCAGATAACTTCTCAAAGTAGCTCACTAACAATGGACAAGTGTTAACAAGTGAAGAATTTCTTCATTCTCTGAATTATTTAATTTTTGCATTAGAATTATTAAAAAGTCTGATAAAGAGTCTAGCCTCTTTAGCATCATTCCCAGCTCCTGTATTTCAAAACTGCCTCTGCGCTGTCACAATTAAATTGAATCTTCAACAGTACATGAGCAGGACTAGAGCTCACCATTTAGCTCTTAATAAGCAATGGTAATATCCCATAATTTACATTTAACACTAACCAGCAATGGAGAGAGAAACTTATCTGGATACTCCTCCTACACCCTCAATTCATACTGACTTTTGCTGCTGAATTACTTCACATCCAAAAGCTATACGTTGAACAATAAAACAGTAACAAGGTTTGGGAACACGAGCATGAGGGGTGGGATCTTTGGGTATCTTTCCTAAAAGGATGCAATGTCTAATCTCCATAAATGCCACTTGGAAAATTTTGTACTTTATTTTTCATAATTATCCGTGCTTAATAATAAATAAAAACCCACCAACCCCAAACAAACAAATCCCAACCAAGTCAATGAAAAAAACAAAACAAAACCAAAACCAAACAACAACAAACAAAACAACACCAAAACCAGGGGAACAAAATCATTCTCAAACTCAGCCCCACTGCATCAAAACAGAAACTGACCTAGACTCCAGCCCAATTCTGTAACTGCATTTCTGCTAAAAGTAACTGCTAAAATGTGGTAAAAGTCACTGCCTTTGGAGAAAAAAAAAAAAAAAGAGGGGGCCAGAGGAGAATATCTGAAATATTTGTAACTACCAATATGATACAAAAGAAACCCAACAATTTTATGCTAGAAAATCTAGCTGGTTTGATCTGTACATACTATGAGCAGCACACAGTATTCACTCACAAATTCAATGTAAATTCACAACATGCACCCAATACTAGTTATAATTGTTCTGAATATGATTTTGATCCATGTGCATCTACTAAGGAGTGTTTTGAAACTTTTCTAAATATAGAAATAAAGAAATGGTTTGCTTCTTGGAATACTGCAAAATTTATCTTTTTTTTTTTTCATGGGAAGATGCTTATTTTTACCTTATGAGCTAGCATGTGAAAAATTGCAGTGGAATCCTACAGAATATTGCTGGATCACATCAATTTTCATTTATTCTCACAATAATAAATAAAATCTATCCAAAGGATGCACAACATTACAGCACTATTTTCAAAATTGTAGATAAATTATTTTAACTGATGCAGTAACTTAATAACGATATTACAATGGCAGCAGTATTCATATTATAGCTACCATATTATTAGCTGAAAGAACGAACTAAGGCCTACTTTTCAAGGCAAGTCTGAAATAGTCAGCCTAGCTATTCTTCTGTTAAATAAGTTGCCCTTCTTAAATTACGAACATATTCACTCAATTGAAACAGTCACTGAAGCAGAGACTCCTGGAAAATACACGAGACAAGCTTTACTGATTGTATCAATAAAAACAGCCATTCCCAGCTTCCAATCATGCAAAACTGACATTTCTAAGTTTCCTGTAGAAATTAAGGTAGCAAGGTCAGAATTGGAAAACACACTACTTATGAAATAATGTTCTGATTCAAAGAATGAGAGTGATCTAAATTTCAGAAGTTCCATTACAGAGTTCTTTCTCTTAAAGCTTTCAGCTTAACAGCAGCAAATAAATTGCATAAAGTTTCTTATGCTTTATTGAAATGTTGTTTAACTTCAGACATCAACTCAATGCTTAAAGATCTCAACACAGAGTTTGTTTCATTACTTGTATTTTTGCCTACGCTGCTCTTTATTTTTTTCTTTTCCTTCTTTGCAACTCCCCATGTTTTTCAGCATCTATCATTTATTGGTTTTATTCTCCACCCATTCCTCATGTCTTTTAGTTCTCTTACTTCCTTAATCTAGTTTCAGTTTACCCCTTCTCACAATATCCACAACTCCTACGTGGTGCCCAGTATGTTAGTTAACACTACTGCCGCCCACAATAGTAGTTCTTCTTTGGCCCAAACTGATAATACACACATCTCTTGTAGCAGACAAAGGAAAAATACTGTGCACGTGTCCTAATATAGTCAAAAATAAAATAAAAATCTGTATTATTGTTTTATAGTAAAAAGGAGAACATTTTCAACATTGTAAGAAATGTAAGTTGAGGGTAATTTAATTCCTTTTAGAGCTTAACAACATCACTTTTTAAAAGTGCAAAGTATATTCATATACCTTTTGAGGAGGGGGATTTTACTGTAAAACTTCTGGGTGTGACTATTAGACCCAAACCATTCTATGATTAAGTAACCTAAACAAGAATACTTGATTTAATATGACATGGTAGGGCATACCAAACTTTTTTTTCAGAGCATTATTTAGGGTGTTACTAGAGGTTCTAAGTAAGATACCATGATAAATAGATACTAAGAAAAGATAAGTGAAATGGTAAGATATGATGTGAAATTTTAATATCTAGGGAAATCCTTTTGTAGCGTTTGAAGCTGTTCTCAAGTTGGACTGAGTGCTAATAAATAATCACTGAACACACAAAATGCTGAAGTCTCAAAAACTGATTTTCCCATAAGAGTAGCCAAGACCAAATAAAAACTCTGAGAGTGCAGAAACTACTTTACAATAAAGCACTGTAGAGAGGAAACTACATTTCACAAGCAACAAGAAGATGGAAAACTAGCAAATCCTTTATCATCTACTGGCAATATTTTTAATGTAGCCAATAATGGAAATTTATGCAGCACCAACTGAATTTTATGTTACCTCACAGAGTACACAATCATATCCCTCAATTTAGATTGCAGATAATTTGGGGGCCATGATTTTTCAAACTTAAATTTCAAACAAATAAGAAAATTGTATATGATGCTTAAAAACATGGTTTTGTCTCTGTACTAGCAAGCCGTTTCAGATAGAAGGCATGTAAATAGGAGGATGAAACTTAAATGACCATCAATAGGTCCCAACACGTATGTGCTGAGAACAAAACTGGTAGCTTCTTGTAATTCACAGTAAAACTAACAAGCTGGAAGACAGTAGAAGGACTCCATTCTACTGATATTCAAGCCTGCACTCCAGCAAGGTTAGATCAGAATAAGAGAATAGAATGCAGGACTTTCACTCAGGTGCTGCACCAGACAGAAATGGTGTTTCCACTTTAGCCAAGTTCTAAGCCACAGCTCAGCAGACTTCCTTTATATAAAACTCAGGATCAGCATTATCTTGAGCAAGGCTGCATAGTTCCAGATTTCACCTGGATAGCTTGAAGGTCAGCCAGAGCAACCAACATCTGCTTTCAAATACCAGGTCACACTCACACTTTGATTAACATCATGATTAGGTCTGGAGTTAAACTAGAATAGGTTGTTCTCTAAATTCTAGCCTTAATTCTACTCTGACAAAACTCTCCTACGTTCTAATAGTATTGGCAGAGCTGTTAAGATGGAATAGTTTATATTTTAGGGACTGTCTTCATATGAAACCATCTTTTGCAGAAACAAAGTAAATTAGATGAAAGAATTCAGTTCAAAATAGGGTTACCTAGAAAGTGTTTTCTCTTTTAATTAGCACCCCCTCCCCTCCATATTTATTTCTTAGCAGTCTGCTTGAGGTTGGAATTGGACACACTTGATTATCTTGGGACTGAGAAACAAGGTTTATATTCGATAATCCTTAAAACAGTAAGAGAGAAGGAAAGGTAGCCTAACAGATTAACTAAACAGGAATACACATCCTTTATACTGGCATAAGAAATCACATCTACAGTCTATCAGGAAAAATCCATTAGGAATAACCCACAGCTAGAAAAAACCCTCAAGTTAGCATGGTCCTTTTTATTACAGAGGAGTAGAGCAGCTGTTTCTAGAAAGGAAAACAGCTACTTTCCTGTGCTGTTCTTTCTCACTTTACCAATACTATAGCTGCATTTTCACCTTTAGCTAAGTAAATTCCAAAATCAACTACCATGTCAATAATTAACCCCCCTCCCCCCAAAACCAAAAAAGCTTATTTATATTCTGGTCAGCCACCTCAAACTCTCATTTGTCCTTGCACCAAGGTACTCGATCCATTCAAAAGTTACATTTTCATTTCAAAACACAGAGAACACTTTACAGTACTGCATACACAGCTCACAGAGATATTACAAAATTTAATTAAAGTTTAAAACACTCAGTGCCTCTTAAAGGTGTTAATGAGATGAGAAGTGTGATTATCATCCCAGGCCTGACCTGTTGCATTTTTACTGTTTGTCCTGGCATCTGCTTCACACCTCATTACACAAAACTTTATCAATGAAGCTCTCTATCTAGCTGTAGCACCAGTAAAGAGAGCAGTGGCATATCTAGAGAAGGACAATGCTCATCGAGTGTTTGATTTTAAAGATGCATGTCTAATTTTCAGAGGCCAAAGACTTCCCATGAACTATTTCATACGGCCACCTAAGTCAGTCAATTGGGCAACAATTTTAAAAATCAGCTGTTATATGCAAAGACTTCCCATCCTAGATTGTACAGTTGTCACATCACAGATTTACTTACTCTCAATATAACAATATGAATTTAAAACAATTTATCCCAAAGCTCTAATGCTAGTCACTTAATGTGCCTGTCATATTGCATTTCTTTATGGTGATATTAGTCTTTAATAATAGTCTCCTCTCATGAAGTAATTTAGCCTGTGCTGGCACACAGAAAGGTTGCCTTCTCTACTTTCACTTTCCCATATCACTCATTCCTTTTTTTTTTTTATTTCTGCAAAACTGTGCTATTCTACAAAACTTTCCTCACAAGGGGAATATGCATTCCCACAGGCAGAGTATGTTTTAGCATTTCATTAGATGGACAACACTGAGCTTATTTAAAAATAGGCAAGCAGTGTCACAGCTCATTAGCTCTGCTGCAGTTGTCAGAAGGTAGAGTCTATGAGCCCAACCACAGGGAACATTTGGAATAAAAAGACAAAAAGGAGCAATGCTTTTTATATAAAAAGGCACAACGGTTTAGCAGAAGGGGGCTTTCATGCTGTAGGCAAATGGCAACCTACACACCTTTTGCTTCTTGCATTGGAGCCTTCACTGAAATTCAGGAGATGTGGCATTTAGTAAGTTTTAGGTGTTTTCATGAAGTCATTCACCCAGTATATGTTTAGACTAAACCTAACATCATGCATGATATGGATATGGTGCTAACTCAAATGAACCACAGCAGTATCAAGAATTACCTTGAGTTACTTCAAGTATCTCAAAAAATCCCTAGGAAAACAATACCCACAGAGACCCACAAAACAGTAGCTGAATATCATGGCAAACATCACATTTGGGAGGGTTCTGAGTCACATCTGTAAGGGTATGTATACCATTTTTCTGTGTTTCATACCATTCTTCCTTACTTTCATTTTAATACCTTTTAATGTCCTTTCTGAATATTAGACACTTTCTTTGTATCACAGATTACAAATGCTGGTCTACAATTTCTGGTGTTCTAGAAACATCAACAAGCATTTTGTTACAGAGAAACACACTAATAAGTATGTAAGAAAAAAATGGTATTTCATTTTCTGCTACATTGCTTGAGTGCTTGTAGAACTCTTTTTATGCTTCATGTTCATTGGGACAATCACATCTCTAAACAGAATATGGAAATACACACAGGTATATAATGTAAGATTATATATGTAATTACATATATAATGTATATAATAAACATTATTTAATGTAAGATTCAGATAAGTCAATAATATCTGTGTTCATTCTACCATTTCCGTGTTTAAAAGATTTTTATGAATAATATGTTGGTATAAGTCTCATGCACTGATTAATCCCAAAATTAATTCAAGCTTTTGAATTCATATCAAGATGTTAATAAAGCTTGACTTTGTAGCAGAAACTGAAATTGCATCCTATGGTATAGGAGGCATAGCATCCAAACAACATCTTGTTGATAAGCTAAGTAAAATTAGTAACTTGATTTGAAAGAGCAAATAGCAAAAAAAACCCAACAAGATCCTTAAGGTTCTATTTTGTAGACTGTTTTTATACCCATTCCAACTGCCTGTAATCCAAACAGATGATCCAAAACCAAACATTCAAAGCCCTTGACGTCAATACGTCTCATTCTATTAATACAACTGCAGAGAGCACTACAAAATTGGATTGCAAATTTCTAGTGAAATAAGGAAAGTTCGGACAGTTGCTTTTTTGATTCAGATTTGTTCCCTGTGATGGCTTTCCAAGAGTTGACAGAGTCCCTAACTCCTATGGAAACCTACAGAGTTTAGGACTTCCAAAAGGAAAAAAAAAAAAACCACCCCAAACAAAAAAACCCCACAACTGCTGAGGAGAACATTATACTAATTCACAGAAGTCAGAAACTTGGCAACAGCTGTTGCCAAAGCTGCCAGAATTTCATCACATTGTTAATATGCAAGTCCTTTCATTCTTATGAAATCTATTATAAAAGTGCATTACATAATATACCACTACTGGCTATCTGATTGTAAAACTAATTCTACAGACAGCATTCTCCTAGAATTCATCTGGTGCAGTTGCTGCAATAACCTGCAAGACTATCAAAAAATACTTTTCATAAATGGCTCTGGTTAAAGGATAACACCACCACTGACTGAAACAGCCCTTTCTTTTCCACCTTAACCAGTGAACTAGGCACTCTGAAAAGAATGCCTCAAGGAACTGACACATAGCAGTGCTGAGTAACTCAAAGTAACTAAATCCTCCCTTCAAGAATTTTGTTAACCACCTTTCCAGCACGGTACTGCATTTGGTTGAAGCATACCTCTACATCAAATGCTTAGAAAACTTTCAGATCTACTTTATAAACAGGGGTATGGTTTTGGAGCAGTGTGAAAGATGACTAATTTGCACTTCTTCAATGTACATATGATGAAAGAAATTACTCGCTGTTAGTGCATTAATATTTACCTTTCTAGATTAAATAAACCCAGGTTTAATACTCAAAAATTTGCTTCAGAAAGTGCCCCTTTCTCTGTATTTAGAAGCATTTATCAGGATTCTGTCCATAAAAAAATAAAGAAAATACTTTGGCAAAATGATCAGGAAATGTAGAGGCATGCATTGGACACATTTCTGTGATTTTCTTCGCTCTTCCAAAAATGTAGCCATCTCCATAGATTCATGGGCCAGAGGTTAAGGCACCATGACAGAACAGAAAAAAGGGGGAGAAAAAAAAAAATAGCAGCAGCTTTGGGGGAAGCTGCAGTATTCTGAAAATATTTAGCAAATCCACAGGAATCAAGATACATACCCAGGGTTACACAATGCATAAATATATATTCACACCGCATTACCTTAGTACTCTACTACAAATGGTAACACTGCAAAGAGCTTCATGAATATTCCCTTTCTCATCAGCTTTTCAGATTATTACTTTAAAACCATCCTTACAGTACAATGACTCCTCAATAATTTCACTGCGTTTTCTACAGAGAAGTAAGAAAAGATTCAACATTTATGCAGATGACAAGATGAATGTAAAACTTAAACTGAGCATTTAATGAAAAAAGAAAACTGAACCCCAATGATTATTTTTCTCTGCTTCACTATGTATAACATAACCCAACTTCTTCCTTTCTTTCTAATACGATTTAAAACATATTGCAGATTCATTTGGAAATATTTATCTTTTGTCCTTTAATGCTTTTCACACTGTCATAGTACAGAAATATTACACAGTAAATTATAACATCCAACTCCTTTGCACAGCTGGATTTCAACCTCATATTTTTTGCACTGCCTCAAGCCTTTCTTTTTCAAACCAATCAATATATAGGTTAGTTCCTTGGTTCTGCAATGAACATAAACTGCTTGTTCAGAGAGGAAAAATAAGTATTACAAGAGCTTAGTAAAGATATAAAAGTACAGCTTCAGGTAAGATTTTAGAAAGCAACACTGATAATAACCCTCTTAAAGGAAGCAAAACAAGATTTAAAGACACTGTGAATATAGTTTTTAGAGCAAAGAAAATACACACACAAAAGAATTCCTTATGAAACGCAGAAAGGTAGGGAACCCCTGAAGTCACATATAACCCAGCCATAGGAACTGTGTGTACTGCAGGAGGAAATAAGAGTGAACTGTAATGAGAGCTATGAATCTGTAATGTATTTAGCCCCCAAGACAATGCAGGCATATGACATGAAGGTGGTTTTTTAATCAATAGTTTTGAGATCTTGGAAATAGCTGTCCAATCCAAAGCCTGTGAAAGGCAAACATTAACAAGGTTCTCAAAATTAGCAGAAGGCACGTTACCAAGTCAAGATCCTAAAACTCACACTTTGTATAACACAGGTTTTCTTTACTCCCCTGTCAGCCCCCAAGACCTTTCCCCTTTTTCCAATAACCTACTGGTGAAACTTTGATAGCTCATACATTGCATTGGGCAAATTTCTGTATATATACTGTAGAGTATATGCATTTACTCCACTTTTTACACACTTGTGGTAGGAATCTGTTATATCCCTAGCTAGTGTATGGCACCTGCAACTGAAAATATCTTCAGGGTTTTGCTCTAGAAGTCAGCAAATGTGGTAGCTTATCTTACAGCATGGTAGAACAGTAATTCAGTATCTTCCCATAGACATTTCAAGTCTGTACAAACCTGTTCTCACAGTCTCTTTCAGGTCAGAGGGGACCGTAGTATGGGATCTAACTCCAACACTTGTAGCAGGGTGAGTATTGAATTCTCACCACGTTGCTTAGGTCTGTGAGTAGCTGGGTCTGAAAAATTTCCAAGATGGAGATTCCACTCTCTTTCTGGGCAGTGTGTTCCCACCTCCCCCAGACTCCAACTTTCCCAATATCCACAGCTTGGCAAATCTAAGAGAAAGCAGCCTTGCAATGACATCTGCCAGTTCTCTCAGCACACTCAGATGCATCCCATTTGGTTTTATAGACATATATAGATCCAGACTTCAAGAAATCCCTGTTGAGTTCCTCAAATATACCTTTTCAAAAAGTAGTCCTGGGTGATACAGTGACCTCATAAAGCAAGGATTCAGATTAAAAATTAATCTTCTCTCACTAAAATATAAAAACCCTGTTTGGCAGACAACATTTTATGCTCTTTGTTGCTAATGTTAAGGGAAACAAGATTGTATCACATCAACAAACTGTCTAAACGAAGGGGAAAGGGCTATTTCAGTGAGGCAGAAATGTATAATTGTTACATCTGTAAATTCCAGACTAAATACAGCAAGCAGTTGTAAAGAATTTAAGTTCCTATTTCTAACAGGGTTTATTTTTTTAAGACCAAGTTTGCTCCTAATAATTACTGTTATTTGAAGATAGTGCTTACAGCCAGCAAGTGCAGATGAAACATTTATAACTGCAGCTGAAGCAACAGTACTGAAAGGATAGCTCTAAGGATTATTCTGAATTGAGTCTAAAATAAAATGGGAAATAACAGAGAATAGCTACTGAGAAGCACTGATGACGAGCAACATAATAATCTATGGCAAGAGCATGTCAACTATCTAATTGCAGTCAAGTGCAAATCAAATGACAGTTAAGTGATCTCAGTACCACTCTTCAAATGTTATCAGTCTATTAAACTGGATAAAATAAAGAAAAGCCTACATAAATTTTATATATACAACTATACTATATATAGGGATACTGATTTTATTCTTTAGATAAACAAAATACAAGTTCCTGCTGTAGGAAAGGAATGTCAAATTGCATTTTGTCTACCTGAAGAACAAAACCCTAACCACTTACTTGGATATATTAATCTCAGAGTGAGACTGGCCATGAAAAGTTTGGTTTCTTACTCTTAGCAAAACAAAGAGGATTAAACAGAGAAAGTTCATGTTTTATGTCCAAGTATTACAAGATGTTCTTACCTATGTAAAAGAACCATTATTGTACAAATTCTGTACATGACATTGTTCTGTTTGACCCACCTTATCAAGGTCTTGTTATTCTAACTTCTCCAGAACACAGCAAGTTGCTACAAAATGAATGTATTCACAAAAGCCATGCTAAAGGTACAGATGATACCAGACTCCAGTACGGTGAGGTAAAGAAAACTCCATCAGACTACATCATAATTTAAGTTAAATAACCTGACTTTTCATACATAAGACCACCCAGAAAGGAAACTTGTTTAAGTGGTGTAAGCAGTAGCAGATATAATGCATAGGCCTACATTTTTAATGACAAGGTATTCCTCACCCAGTTCTAGTTCAATAAGAACCTGAAACAGAGGTTATCAGAATTAGAATAACCACGTATCAATTAAGGCCACTACACAGGCTTAGGCGCCTCTATGTGTCAAATCTAATGCATATAATTTATTAGATATAAACTATATCAGTAGTCTTATGTAATTCTGCAATAGCGAGCAGCCTCTCATTGTGGCAGTCATGGAATACTTTGCTTTACTGATTTACAAATTATTATTAAGTGTGTATTATCAATTTCAGGACCTAAAATTGCATCTATGTATACTACCTCTACAAATTCACTTTTCTGAAGGTAGTGTGCAGTAGATGACAGAGAGCAAGGGGTTCTGACTGAATCCCTAGAGCAGCCAACACTTTCCACATGCTGCAATAGAAAACTGAAGTCATCCAGAACCACAGGTTGCTATTTGTCTTACAACTTAAGTTAAAATAGTGCTTTTTAAATTACAGCTGATACAGAAGCAAAAGACCTGCAGATTTAAACAAACAAACGACCCCATAAAGAAACAAAACCCCCAAAACATGACCACTGGAAGTAAAAGTATTAACAGTATGATCAAGGCACGATAGGCTAAATGCAGATCTAAAACACAGACCGGCAAAAGTGAAAACAATTGTTAAAACCGTACCAAACAAGGTACCCCAGTGAGGTAGTATGTATGCAGACATAGGTTAGAAAATACAATTTTAGAGTGAATCTTTTAGCTTATATCTATGCTCTTATCTGTTTCCCTGAAAAAAAAACAACAACAAAACAAAAACCCAAACCAAAAGCAAACTAACTCCACAAACAAACATAAAAAACCCACCCCAAAAAAACAACCCAACAAACCACCCTCATAAAAAAAGATGAAAGTACAGGCCAAATTCTGCATTTTATTTTTCCATGTTATAATTCCATTGAAGAGCAATAATTGACAGGTCACAGAGTATCAAATGCTGTAAAAGCATGATGTAAGATGTAGCTCCTTAATGAATTTAACTATTAGTCCAAATGGAAAAAAACAGACAGAACGGATAAAAGAAAAAAAAATTACATAAGCTAAAGGCCTAGAAAGGTCTCCAGTTGTCATGCTAGTGTTCGGATTTACTGCTCAGTTGTTATGCTGGTGTGCTTAATTTTTTCAATGAGCTTTGATGAGACATTCATCTGAAGGACAAAAAAGCTTGACAACAAATTGAGAATTAAAAGATTTGTTAAACAGCAACTTTAGATTTTGCTTTATTTTCCTGGTTTTCCCCTTTGAAAGTATTCTAAAATGATTGCATAGCCTGCAGTAGTTCCACAGGGAAGACTCAGTCTGAAAACTTACCCAGTCTCTGACCACATTAATAGGTTTGCACACGCACACAGGTTGCAAAGTCTGTGAGGCACTCCAGTGACACCAGGGGCACTTGCATAAAAGGAAAAAAAGACTGTGCTAGTAAGGCAAAACTGAGGGCTATGAAAAAAATAGCTGCCACTTATTTGTCTCAGGAAAGCTTTCTCTTTTGGTACACAAAAATAACATTTATGGCAATTATAATTTTATTTCTTTTAAGGACTATTATTATTTTTTTTTTTTCTCTGCACATTTCTTCCCTTTCAACATGGCCATCATGACAGTATGGGTAAGCGTGCTCAGAAGACATTTTCAGTGGGAAACACCAGGCAATATGAACACGTGAAATAGAATGGATCTTGGAGTAGTACAAGTAGTAAGCAGACAAAACAGCACCCTCAGGTGCTGAAGATGAATCATATGAATTCCTGCTTTTTACACATTTACTTATATGCATGTTACCTCATCTTTAGAGTCACTTTGATTTCTATTTCCAAGAAATTCTTAGAGCTTGACCTACAAGATACAAAATGAGAAAAATTAAGCTGTATAGGACCTTTAAGAAATCAAATGTTGGGACTGATGTAAAGAACAATTCTCTAGATAGCAAGCACTAGAGTAAAACTACAACAAAATGATTCAGACTGCAAGAAGTCTTACAGATGGCATGAAGACAATTTTGACATGTAATCCAACATAGCATAAAACTAAATGAGATCTGTGGGACTTGGAAATTGTAGTTCCATATGGCTGCTGGTACACTGAACCACCAGAGATTACTACAAAGTTTGTCAAGCTGCTTAAAATAAAAAAATATTTTCTAAACAAGTAGGTTACAACAACTTTTTGCAAAGGTGAAGCGCCTATCAAAAGGAGTTGAAATTGAATCAGTTTAATATTTTTTGTGCTACAAAGAATACATGATTGACAATTTTATACATCTATGTCATTAAAAGATTACGTAGAAACTGATAAAAATATAGGAATAATATAAAATTAGTGGTGTGCATCAACATTACATAAATAGGCTGAAAGAAGCAAGAAATGTTAAAATTAGCATGCTAAAACATTCATGTGTTTTATATACTGACAAACTGTGGTCATCTATTTCCTTAGAAAAACATTCCATAGTTAAACATATAGAAAACTAATCTACAAGAGGGACTATGATCAGACAGTGGTAACAAAAAGCATTTAACATAATATTTCCTTGATCAGTAAATAGGCCTTAAAACAGCAATAGCAACAAAAGGAGAGGTGATTTCACAATACCTGCATTGCCCATTACTTACGGGACCAAAGAAGCAACCCAAGAACTTGCTTCTGACAGCACTAACAGCAGAAGATATTTCAGGCGACTACTTTTCTGTAGAAGATGTAAGTAGATGACAGGGTTATAAAGTCTGTTGTGAGAACAGCAGATGGAAAACTGCTATTTTTTTTTAAGTGCATTCTAAAGTATGTGTTAAATGGAAAGCAGCAGGTCACCAACAAAATGTGCAAACAAAACCCAGCCAAGTGATTCAGTCTGACCTATACAGTGAAAATTCACAGCAAATTTGTCATATCCAAGCACCATTTGCTAAATCATCATTAGAATTTTCTACATTCTTCCTTTCTTACTTTGTCTAAATAGATGAATACAAATACTGTGGAGTGGTCTAACTGAATAGTGTAGAAGTTTAAATACATAATCTTGATTCCTATTTACATCAAAGTATCATATTGATGTGAAATATTATTTTAGAATTATCACGTTGATGAAAACAATATGCTTATGTTTACAAACTTTAACTAGTATCTTCTGCTCACTTCAAAGTATTCATAATCTAGTCCTGTTACATTTGAGTGTATTTACAACTTGTTTTACATTCTAGCTATTGTTACTATCTAAACACACACATTTTCACTAGTAAATATTATTTATTGGTTCATTTCTTGGCCGTCTCTAGAAACTTATCAAAAGTAACTTTATTTTTATGCTTATAAAAGTCTTTCTTTTACTAGATTTGAAGCATATAAAAAAATCATTTCTATACCTGGTCTCACCCAAGCATTTTAAAAGACAGATACACAAACTTTATAGAGGAGGTGCCAGAACTTAACTGTCTTGACTTGCACCACTGCAAAACAAAAATGTCATTACACAACTCACTTTCTTTCAACAGGTATGCTTTCATTTTGCTTTTTTAACTACAGGCTGAAATAATAGGAGTATGGTCTAAATGATGCGATCTAAAATACACACTGGCTATAAAGTACCATCTTGCTGACAATACAGCATTTTCAGAAATTGTAATTTGGGTGCCTTTATACAAACAGTAACTAAAGATTCATTTGTCACAGGCCAACAGCTGGAAAAATGCATGAAAGACATGAGTAAAGAAATTGTGGAGTGAAACTCCTCCTAATTGAGGAACACAGTCCTCACCTCCATAAATATACATTCAGAAGAACAGTCAGAAAAGAAATACGAGAGTCACATAAGTCATCCACCGCCAGCTATGTCCCCAAATAGCCATCATATTTCACACCTCTGTTGGCTTTCACCAAACTGAGCTGATCTGCAGCTCTGAGACCATCAGAGTCTGTACTAAGTAAGGTTTTAAGGCCTTATACACAGGATACGAGGCAAACACTCTCATTACATTATTTAGGCACTTCATTTGACTAGTCAATCTCTTTACACTCTGGCAGTATTCATGACAATAAAATCATCGAGAGAGAAAGCCTGACTCAAATTCTTAATCACTCATTCAGATCCTCTCGGTCTTCCACTCTGGCTATAAAGCAAGTCTGTGAAAACTACTTGGCTAACTTAAAAGCAAACACCTATTCAGTAGGAGTACTTTCAAAATGTCCACCCAACACTTTCTACATAAAGGGCAATCAGCACCTCAAGTGATTGTATTCAAATACTAGAAGATCATGTATAAAGATATGTTCAGATACAATGCAAAACATAGCAGGAATACTAAAGAACAAAAGAACTCATAAAATATACGTATGAGGATAAATTTGCTTTAATATTACAAATATAGACACATACTGGACACCTTGTATTTGATGCCCTGATAAACTGGAAGGGCATGGAAATGAAAAGCAGCATAACTGCAACAATCAAGCAATGCTTTATTATTTACTTCCAGAAATGCAATCCCAACTGTACTACATGAACCAATATTATTCCTGTTGTTATAATTAATCCACTGAAATGAGCAGATTCACTCTCAACTCCACAGTCTCTGTTAAATGCTCCTCCAGCATGAAGAAGATCACACTGCCATTCTAATTTGCCTCCATAAAACAAAGCCAAACAAAACACACCACCAAGTAAAGTCTTGCTAAGAATGTGCTAAATTGCTAGGAAACATTTTATCATATATGAGAAAAAGAGTGGGGAAAAACAAGTGAGGAAGTTCAAGTAGAACATACATATCTTTGACTACTCAGAGCAGCAAACCACAAAATTCATGGCAACAAATACAATTCATTAAAACACACAATTATAAATGTAAGTTTTAAGCTATAATTTAAATTCTTGGCTACAACTCTTAGTCCTACATGGCAAGAATAGAGGTGGTAGACTAGTGATTGGTTCATTTAGTCTTCCTGTAGGATGTTCTTTACATTCAAGTCTTGCTGCAGGGCAAGGAACCAAACAGACACGAGATGAATACCGATTGCCAACGTGACAGAGCAGATACATGCCAAACTACGAAGATCATTATGTATTGGATGGTGATTACTAGCCTGCCGAGCCTGATGTCACTTATCTGTTGCATTATGAATAGTACTCTGATCAGGAAAAGTGTTGGCAATTTGCTGAATTACTTTTTATTGAGAAACTGTCAAGACTGCTATTTAGAACTATAAATTCCAATTGCTTCTCAACTATTACTTCTGTTCCCATCTCAAGAACAATGACTAGCACACAAGGGTCATGAAATGCAATAAGCAAGAGACAGATTTATTTCTTTTTCTTAATTATGTTTTAAAAAGACAAACCCTGGATGCCAGAGCCCATTCTCCCAGGCCTAAACTTTTTTTTTTTTAAATCATATTTTCAATTAATTTTTCAGATTGGGTAGTATCTCCTCTGCTCCTCTCCAGGCTCCCTGTCACATAGATGACAGTCTACTTTCTTTGGTACACACTCAACTTTGAATGTGGAGCTTGACAGGCTTCAGCCACCTCATGTTCTCTGTTAAAACCTCAAAGTGGGGAGAGGGAAAATATCACTGGGAAAAAGGGGGTAGAGAATTCTAATGATTTCTCACTTTAGTTCTTTAGTGCAGTGTTAAGCTTGTTTCTTGAAGAGAACAGCATTTAAAGGACAAAACAAGAAGTTGCCCTGAGACAAGCTCTAGCTACTCATTAAAATATTATGTGAAAATAGCTCTTGCAGTTGGATACAAACATATCCTTAATATCTCATCCAGTATCAGGGATGACAAACCACGAAGAGAAATAAGCATGAACAGAGGAACATCTGGAAAAAACAAACAAGCAAAACACCCCCACCCTACAAACTAGCTCTTCAGCAAAAAATATCCAGCCTGAACTTAACTAGTTCCTTGGAAATTTCTAAATCTATTATGAAAGTGGGAAAAACACAGTCCGTTTCTTCTTATGACATGAAGAGGAACTTAAAGGAAAGATGATCTCAATCTCTGCAATTTGGAGCTGAATAATGACTGCATAGAAAAAGACTAACAAGAATATAATGTAAAGATAGTTTGTTTCCTGCATTTGTATGGACCTTTAACTGGTACTTAGTTATTTAAATGTAAAGAGTTCTTGTATAGTTAAAATTCCTGATACAACTGAATTAGAAATATACTGATAGTAAGCACTGATTCTATTAAAATATAAAATAAAAATTGCCTTTCACTGATTCTTTTATCAAAAAATAGTGTGGCCAGCAGGAATAGGGATGTGATAATCCCCCCATACTCAGAATCAGTGAGGCTGCAGCTTGAACACTGTGCTTAGATTTGGGCTTTACAAGAAAAACACTGAAGTGTCCAAAGAAGGGCAACAAAGTTGGTGAAGGGTCTAGAGAACAAGTCTTATGAAAAGTAGCTAAGGGAACTGGGATTGTTTAGCCTGGAGAAATGGAAGCTCAGGGGAGACATTCTTGCTCTCGACAACTACCTGAAAGGAGGCTGTAGAGAGGTGGGGGGGTGTCAGTCTCTTCTCAAAAGTAAGAAGTGATATGACAAAAGGAAACAGCCCCAAGTCTCACCAGGCGAAGTTTAGAACATATATTAGGAAAAATTTCTTCAAAGGGGTTATCAAGTCTAGGAACAGGCTACCCAAGGAAGTGGTAGTCACCACCCCAGAGGTATTTAAAAGACATGTAGACATGGCACTTAGGGATGTGGTTTAATAGTAGACTTGGCACTGTTAGGTTTATAGTTGGACTCTATCTTCAAGGAAATGATTCTACGAGGAGAACTCTGTAACAACTTCTTTATACAATCACACAGGCCACAATGATCATACAGTGATAAAATATTGAAGCACCAGACAGCAATAATAATAAAAAAGACAAAGTAGTTACTTTGCCTAAAAGGAAGTTATCAATTTTGAAGCTAATTCAAATTTGTCTTTATAAATTTACAATGTACACATTTTATTATATACAAGTTACCTAATATGGAGGGAGCACATCACTCCTCAGTGAGATAAGTGTTAAATGATAAACTGCTTCAGTGCTGACATGATACATAAATATGCAATATCCATCAATCCATAAATTGGAAGAGAGTTAATGTAAAAGCTTTGAATAAGGGCTTTAGGAAAGGTCCTTTTACTTCTCCAATTATTAATATTGTGCTGTGCTACACGAACACAGATGTGTCTGTCTGTGGAGATATACAATGCAGTGCAGATTGTAATTCTACTTCTAGAATACCGAGTGATAAATTTTCACTGAAATGAACAGAGATACTTACACAAAAGATTCACATGAATGTTAGCAAGGGTCACTTTTCTGTAACTCCTGTGACCAGATATATCTTTTGGAAGGGATAAGTGAAGTAGTTGCTACCAACAATATCAAGATTCTTCACCTTCTCTTCAGCTACCAAATCAGTTGTTTATTATCGATAGTTCATAATGAATACGACTATTCAGTTATGGAATACTGTTACCAACCTATTAGCCATAGAAAGAAAAATCTTTAACTTGTTCATGGAACTTATTCGAGTATAACTAGTTATACTCAAAACAATGACTCATTTACTCCCCCCACCTCACCTTTCTCCCAAGCGCTTGAACCAGATCCTCCACTGCAAACAAAAAGTAAATAGACAAGGTGAGAAAAATAAATCTAGTTTTGCCAGCTTTTGGTTCCGAGTTGTTTGTCCCTAGTAGCTAAGGCCTTTAGGCATGTTAAACATGCTCCTTCAAATTCACTACATCGTATGAGGAAGTGACAAGCAGTGTGAACAAGGCAAAGGCAGTGGATGCTGCATACATGAACTTTTTCAAAGTCTTTGACACATGCTCCTTTATCACCAGATGAAGTCTTCTCCGAGTTCAAACAATAGGACAAGAGGTACAAAGCTACAGACACAAGATGGAACAGTGGAAATTCCTTTCTTCTCCCCCCTCAATTTTTTAAATAAGAGTGGTCAAATAGTGGAATAGTCACACACAGAGGTTATGGAATCTCCATTCTTGAAGGTGTTCAAAACTAAGCTGAACAATTTTTCTGAGCAACCTGATCTGATCAGATCTGCTCTGAGCAAGGGGTTAGAACAGATGGAGGTCCCTTCAAATTTAAAATACGCTACAAATCTCAAATTCTGTATAAATATTCTTGTAATTGATTCTACAAACATTGAAACTCTTCACAGAAACCCAACCATAAGTATCACTGCTGGCTGCTTTCCTTAAGTACTTTGTGCTTTCATACTGTAAGTTTTATCCACTTCTGATGATCAGCCAATTGAACACCAAGCAATAAACTCTCCCAAGGACTCCCACATCTCTAACTTCAAACTGGGGTGATTCCCAAATGAAACCCTACAGACTTTAATGAATTCTAGCCCTTTTACAATGAAATTTCATTTCTAACAGCTCTACTACCACATGTCTCTACAGCCTCCTAAATGGTTTGGGTTCCCCCCCCCCCTGCTTTCAAAGCCTAACAAAATGAATGCAAAATTATATAGAAGTCCAGTAGTCCTCTGTATAAGGAAGACACTGAGTCTGAATCTAAGGAATGACCTGATGTGAGCTGTGAATATCTAAACCACAATGAAGGAATTTTATAGTAACAAAGAAAGTGTGAATTTAGCAGAAAGGAATTGTTGCCAGAGAAACAGAGATAAGCAAGGATGGTGTTGCCATAGCAACTGGGTGACATCAGAGTTTTCCTATTCATTGCACTGGGTGATAATGAAGTGGCAAAATAGCAGCTTCTCTATCTGCCTGCTACCCAGAGGTGGGCAGAACCTCAGGTCTGATTGTTTCACACTTAAGACATGTATACTTAGGAGGTTTACAGGTTTCTTGACATCACTGTGTTAGATCCTCTAATATCAGTCTCTCGTGTGGGAGCCCAAGGAGAGGCACATTCACTCCAAAACAAAAGAACAGCTCTTTCTCTGTCCCTTGGGAGTGAAACAGTCTAAAAGAGAACGAGGACAGTCAAGAAAAAGATAGAAATATGGTCCATCGCACAGCACCGTGCCTCTCAGGCATCATCAGGCCACAGCTGATCAGCCAGCTGCACAATGAAATTTAGTACAGGATAAAATAAATTAGGTTATAACTGCTGCCAAATTAATGCTTAGTTTTAAGCTTCTGCGTTTTCCAAGGATGTGTCTCCATGGCCTACCTTACACCACAGTGTAAAGTGCTTTAAAGACAGTTACTTTCAGCTTAATTTTTTAACCTTGAAAAACATCTGTGTTTGATAAATAAGATAGCCTCTGTATTAAAGGGTAGGGGAGTAAACGGAAAAGAATGAGTGATAATACAAATAGAGAAGGAATGAGAAAAAAACTTCAAAAAAGCTACAGGAAAAAAAAAAGGTATAGAAAAACAAGCAATATTTCCCATTCAAATTATAAACACATCCCCAACTAGGGGCTTATATTAGTTTTGTTTGTACCAAAAACTGAAGAAGTTGTGGTTTCATAGCTGTTGCAAAGAAACCCACAAGGTGACTTAACATTCGCTCTACAAGAGGGACTATTATATCTTTAATAAAGGCCCAAACCTTCAGTTCACCTAAGCCTGGCATATCATTCCTATTTATTAAGCACAAAACAATTATCAAGGTCTGGACTTAACACACTGATAAATTGAGAGCTTTGTGAAATGAAATGTTTGAGTGTGCAACTATCTACCCTGTCTACCCTGCAGTACCAGTCTACCCGAGTTAGCTTTAAACTGGGTTGCTTAGACCCTAGTAGCAAACTAGCTACAGGATCAGTCAACTCAGTGAAACCTGCAAAATCTACCAAGAAGGTGAATACTCAACTCACAGTGAATTTCTGGACAGAATACTTAGAAATGGACAAACAGATAAGATATACACACCCACAAGGTAGCTAGCCTGGACAGACCTACATTACATAGTGGTTCTAGCAATGTCTCCACCATAGATAAACAAATAAGAGAGGCCAGGCATGAAAAAATTCTGTTTTGACAGGATGAACAAAAAAGAAACTCTCATACAAGTGAAGCAAAGTTCTTAGTAAAGCAAGGAACAAGGTAAAGGTTTCCTATTGCTGACACAGTTCTCTATTATTTAGATTGTGATAATATCTGGCATTATCTAAACTTTTGAATTTTTTAATATGTTTGTTTTATATGAATTTGTATAAATGCAGCTGAATTTGCATAATGTCTTGGTATTTGCAACAGCCAAGAGGGGAGAAGGAATGATACAGAAGGAAAAGTAACTGACAAGTTTTAACTTTTGATGTCTGATGTCACAGCTCTGTCTGTTGAGGAAGTAATTATCTGCAGCCAGAACTGAATTTCATTTGCAATACAAAGGTGACAGTCCCAGTGGATGTGAGATGAGTATATAATGCAAAGTCCATCTATCAGGATATTGCCTTATGGCAGAAAGAGTATCTGGGGGCAAGACCCTCCTTGGTTCTGACTGCTCTGCAATGGGAGTATTTTGCCATTTCACCTATGTAATAAAGGCAGAATTATCTCTCTTATAAAACCACAAACAAGGACAAAAGGGCTTTGCAATATAAAAAGTTCGAAGCATCACAGCCAAGGCTGTGTTTAGACAGCTCATCCCAAATTTGCTCCTCAAACTGCATGTGTATTTAAAACCAGAAAATCACAAGTGGCCTTTATGGAATAAGAAAAGAAAGTCTCATTATTTAAAATACAATTTGGGAAGACAAAGAAATAGTTTAGCAGAGATAAATATTACTCAACACTAGGATTGGCCATAAACCAATTATAACAGCAAACTATTTTCAAGTACTCATCTGTCAGCATCAACAAATCAGTATGCTAATATACATATCTATATATATCTGCAGTAGATTTATTGAGATACCGTTCTTCAGCTCCATTCTTACCATTTCAGTTCTGGTAAGGATGAGCTTGGATTGCTCTGTACTGCAGCTTCTAAGGGCAAGAGAAAGGACACATCTTCAATATTCTATGTCTGCTTTTGTAGGATACTCTAACCACTTAATCATGTCACAGGTGTTTAGTAATCACTTAAACTAATTTTTATTTTTCCCCTTTTTAAGCGCTCTTTGCTGCTACCATGGAGTCACCTCACTGACAAAAAGCTGGGTCCTGCCAGCACACACAAGCAAGGAACAATGCAAACACTGATATTCTAAGGCCATGCTAAGTCTTTAGCCCTTAAACTAATGAATTCTGCATGGTGTGGCCTTCCAGGCAGTAGCAATTTTAATCACAAAACCAAAAAAGTTACAAAACAAACCATAAAATTAATATTGCAAAGCTTAATCAGGTTAACTTTTAGAAAAACCAAATTACTTTCATGAATGTCACTTTATAACAGAAAACTTTTTCTAGTATATCATAGAAGCACCCTGAATAGAAGCTTTGATGTACACAAGGGCTGGGTGAAAATTTTCTAAATCATTGAAGTCCTTTCAAGCAAGAAAATCAGAAATGCATCTATCACCAGGACAGCAGTCCTTTCTCTCACTTCACCTTGTTTGTAAAGTAACATCTGATGAACAATGCATCTAAACACACTTTCTTTGCACAAAACACAGCCCAAATGCAAGATATTTTGTCTTGAGAAATAAAGTAAGGACTTACATTTGATACCTCTGCTTTTTCTTCCTCCTACTCCAGAGACGGTGGAAATACTGTGCTGCTGTCACCACCTGTACACAAAAGAGCCCAGTTAGTAAAATAAAGTCACTGATTTCAGCAGCTAAGAGATACATAGTATACACAACTATTTCCATGGAAAACCAGGCTGAAGATTATTTCCATGTATTCCCTCACACATTTTAGACCAAGCAATTTACAAGGCTGGGAAAAGATGAGAATGAGTAGGGAAAAAGTTTTTTTCCCAGGACAGAGCAGCAGAGAAGAAAGGGTAAAATTAGAGGGAGATTACATAAATATAACTCCTCTAGAACAGCATTTCTGCTCAAGATGATGATTTCACAGAGTTCTGAATATCCACTATTACAGAAGTTGCTCTGCAAAGAAGTTATTACTATAAAAAAATACAGTAGAAATTATGGTCTGTTACAAATTCCCAGCAGTCTTTCAGTTGTATCAACAGGCTTCTGGTCAGGGCCCTACAGAGTTTCTTTACTTTATGAAACAGGTGACACATGGAGCAATTCAGAAAAGATGAAGCCTGGCACTCCCCACTGCAAACCATCTGTATCTAATTATTGCAACACAAATTAGAATCATTATCAAGAGAGACTAAAGCAACAAAACCTGACTCTTACAATACACTTTGCTCTTTTGGAAATGGAGACAGGTAAGTTACAATGCAGTATAAATTAATTTGTTTCAGTTACTTCTAATATCTGCAATCAGCTGCGTAAGTGATATTTGCCCTGTGGTACAGCATCTTGAGTTTTCTTTGAAATAATACACTATACAGGCCATCTGAAAACAAAAGTTTCAAAACACAAGTACCAAGTGAATGGTATCATGATTCCAATAGTAATGTGCACTGAAGTGAAAATGCTTGTTTTGTACATGAAAAAAAAAAAAAAATCTTTAAAAGATGGTAAATGAGATATATTCCATGCATATGATTCCCTCTGCACAATAAACCACTGCGCTTTGACTGATGAAAAGCGGGAAAGTCAAAAAAGCTGTTTCATTTACAGAGTATAGCATTTCTTTTATAATCCCTTAAGAGAGTTCAAATATATACAAACACATTCAAATAGAACCTTTAAAGCAGCATAAATACTTTCTCAGTAGATTCACACAGAAAAGCTCAATGACATTTTGGCATACTCAATCCTGTTTCTTTCTGCATAGATATGAAAAAGTTCTCCACTGCTTATCTCAAAAAAAATTAAAAAAAAAAATAAAATCACTGTATAGTATTTCTCTTGCACTCAACACACACATGTATATTGCAATATTTCTTTTCTAATAAAAGGAAATATTCTTTTCTGAGGAGAAGCTCATTTCATTTTTATTAGCTTCTCTAGAAGTAGCAAGTATTTCGAACTTAATCCCTATTCAAATTTTTCTTATAAGGTGCCTAGTCCTTCAAGGAACAAAGAAGTTGACTTAGTTTGAATGAATCAAGATATTTCTAGTAACTTGATTCATGCCAATTTATACAAAGATCTTGCTTGAAAGTCAGAAGAGTACATATTTTGCATTTTCCTTACATCACAACTAAACTGCACTTTCTAAAAAGGTGAACGAAAAATTCAGAAAGGCAAAACTCATTAAATGGTACACGTTTAATAATATCCTACACTCACCTTTCACTATCATTGTGAGAAGTCAGACTAGAACACAATGCACAATTCTGGAAAATATTTTGCCAAGAAATAGCACTATAAACACTGCAAAGAAAGGCACAGATTTATGAAAAAATATATATGATTTGAGTTAGCTAGAGTTCAGTTACAGAGAAAATTTAGAGCCTTTGCAGAGGGAAGATCAATAGACAACACATAGTAACATTAAGCAATTATTCACTAGTAGAACTGATTAGAATTTAGCTGAGCCCTTTATATTTCCAGTTTCAAATTTGACTCCTGTATTATTTTTATTATTCCAAGAAAGTCACATAATACATATTTTCATTGTAGAGGAATTAATATCTTTAGGATATTTGATTTTTCTGTGTACTTTTGTTACTGCAAATACCTGACATAAGATAAAGGTGAAATAATGAAGTTTTGCCTTGTGGCTAAAGCAATGGACCTGGACATCTTAAGATGCTGATTACCATTTCAAAGCTTGTGACTGAGCTGCACTTGTGTATACATAATCAGCAATGCCTACATTCCAATGCCAAGCCTATGAGGCTTCAAAAATTACTGTTTGAGAAGACAGTTTAATCATGCTACCTTTCTAAGCATGCTTCCCAGAAGACTATCCTTAACTGACAGCCTGGCTCACAGCTTCTCTTTAAGACCACGTGACAAGCAACATAAAAGTGAATGCTGAGACACCTATGTTGGAGATACTGTAAAGCAAAGAAAACAAGAGAAAATGAAGTTCCGGTGCCATATACTTCCCACTGACACCAAATATGTACTCCTCAATTTAAGAATTACAAGTGAAGAGAGTCAGGTAAAGTTATTAATTTTTCAGGTTATCAATCAGTTCAGGCTGAATATGGAACTTCTGAGTTAGTGTATGCAATCATTACACGAACAGACAGCTATTAGGAAATCTATAATGATATGCAAATCCCAAAGGCAAACTCTGAAATTTATCAATTTTGTAGTCCAAAAATAAATGGAGAAGAGCGATGTGCAACCCAGTAGTAACCATGAGAGCCCCTCACATGAAGTGCAGTTAAGTCAAAAAGAATTATGTATGGAGTAAAAAGAGGTAGCCCAATTACCTTCAGTATTTTGCTTTCTCCACACTGTTATGTGACCTATGATCATCATCATCAGTATTTATGTCCCAGTATTGTAAATATTAACAAGAATGAAAATGGATTAAAAGTTAAAGATGATATTCAGATTGGTTGTAATTATAAAATAAAACCACTCCCCAAAAAATAACCCAGAAATAAAATCTGGGCTACCTTGCACGCACTGTATGGAAGCATATTACATAATCGCAGAATGTTAAGGGTTGGAAGGGACCTCAAAAGATCATCTAATCCAAACCCCTGCCAGAGCAGGACCACCTAGAGCAGGTCACGAAGGACAGTGTCCAGGTATGGTTTAAATGTCTCCAGAGAAGGAGACTCCACAACCTCCCTGGGCAGCCTGTTTCAGTGTCTGTCACCCTCGCTGTGAAAAAGATTTTCCTTATGTTTACCCAGAACCTCCTATGCTCCAGCTTGCACCCGTTGCCCCCTGTCCTATCATTGGACACTGCTGAGAAGAGCCTGGCTCCATTCTCATGACACTTGCCCTGTACATATTTATAAACATTCATGAGGTCACCCCTCAGTCTCCTCCCAAGCTAAAGAGACCCAGCTCCCTCAGCCTTTCATCATAAGGGAGATGCTCCACTCCCTTAATCACCACACCCCTTCTAATACACCCCAGGATACCACTGGCCTTCTTGGCCACAAGGGTACATTGCTGGCTCATGGTCACCCTGCTGTCCACCAGGATCCCCAGGTCCCTTTCCCCTGTACTACTGTCTAACAAGTCAGTCCCCAATGTATACTGGTACATGGGGTTATTCTTTCCCAGATGCAAGACTCTACACTCACCCTTGTACTTAATCTGATTTCTCCCTGCCCAACTCTCCAGCCTGTCTAGGCCGCACTGAATGGCAGCACAGCCTTCTGGTGTGTCAGCCACTCCTCCCAGTTTTGAATCATCAGCAAACTTGCTGACAGTGCCCTCTGTTCCCTCATCCAGGTCACTGATGAATATATTGAATAGTACCGGCCCCAGTAGTGACTCCCTAGGGACTCCACTAGATACAGGCCTCCAACTAGACTCTTCCCCATTGACCACAACACTCCAACTTCTTTCCTTCAACCATTTCACAACCCACCTCACTACCTGATCATCCAGGCCACATTTTCTCAGTTTAGCTGCAAGGATGCTGTGGGAGACAGTGTCAAATGATTACTGAAATCAAGATAAACCATATCCACTGCACTACCATCATTTATTCACCTGGTTATTTCTTCATAGAAGGCTATCAGGTTGGAATACAGGGTGTACTGCAGCCCCACAGTATCTTTCCACTTCGGGGACGAAACAAAAATCATCATTTGATTCTTCTCTTTCCCACTGGGAAACAAAGCACACTTAGTGAAGGTCATTTTTCACCTTCTCCTTTGATTTACCACACAATTAATCAAAATGTGAGGTCTGATTTAGTTCTGGGCTTCTTATGGCCTTATTATTAAAATAGAACTAAAACATTTAATAGACTTACCATATGAAATTTTTACAATTCTTGAACTCCATGAGGCAGGGCCATCTACTATGTTTAATAAAGCACCAGTCAAACCTCTGACCTCATTACAAATTCACGGAGGTGAATTCAGTAGAACTGGAGAAAGACAACAGGCAAATTTGCATTTAATTCAGAAAGAAAAAAAAAAACGTTTTTCTGTTGTAAAATATGTTCTTAATATATCTTCACTTTTTTCTTAGTCTAAATACTTTTAATCTTTAATGCTTTGAACAGAAAATTTTTGTCATGTGACCTTTTAAGGCTTTTTTCTTTCTAAAAGGCATTTTTTCCACTAGATGCCTATAAATTAAATCCATAAAATTAAACTTGCAGTAAAAGGATGGTTGAATCTGTCACTGAACTAAAAAGTTACATATGTTGCAATACAACTACGGCAGTTAAATCTGTCCTTTGCAATCAGCAGTACACAGTAAAGGGATGTGAAGGGGAAGTAAAACAGCTGCATATACTTGGAGGCGACAGGTAAGTAATGAGTGAATCTGAACACCAGACCTCTCAGTGCATCTTGCGCTTCTTTTGAAGGAATAATAAAGCAATGAGAAATTTTTTTCTAAGCAAAGACAGCACATCTGCCTCATAAATGGTTTTGGTACACATCTGAACTGTGATATTAAATGGTGTATAGCAGTGAAACAGTAAGAGAACCTTGTTCATTCATACATTAAGCCCCCTCACTGCAAGATTCCTGCTATGGAGCCTACACCAATCATGAAGCACCTAGAAGCTTTCTTAGGCTGCGTTAGATAGCCTAAGGAGAAACAGTTCAGAAGTCTAAAAAGCAGTTGCCAAGTCCTACTGAAATCACTGGTATGTCTTACTGTATTAACAGATCTCACTTTATGGAGACGTTTATAGAAATATGGCCCAAGTGTTAAAGAATCTACCACTACAATACTGATTTTGACACAAGTTACATAAAGTTATTTTTCTCAGCTGACTGATGCTACTGAATCTCAGGTTCAAATTACTTAAGGGAAATTGAGCAATCTCATTCCATTATGATTAAAGTAATCCACTAGCTAGAGCAGAATTCTAAAACTTGAGAAATCATCCTTGAATAACCTTGGAAAACTTACTTATCTGTTTTGCTCTCTGTAAAATGGAGATGATAGTATTTCATTCCATGTACGAGTATTATGTCCCTAAATAGAGAAGGCCCTTATGCAACAAGAGTAGGCCACACAAGTGCCACATCTAGAACACAAATATTATGCAAGTTCACTTGAAAAGTCACATTGTCGAAGTCTGTAATGCATTGTTCTTGATGAGAAGTTAAATACTATGCATTAGACCATATGCCAATGGTTATAAGCAGTTTTCAATCTCTTCTAAAAAGATAAATGGTTCATCAGGATAGAAATGTTCAACTCAAAGATGAACATTCTAAAATAAAAAGCTAAAAATTCAGCTAGACTTATTTTCCATTAGCATAGAAACAACGGGTAACACTCCACTGAATGCAACATCTTTGTTCCTTTGTATAGTTTTTCTTGAACCTGTTAAATTGTAAGGCTGCATATATGGTATTAAGGATTCCTTATTAAAACTATATCAAGAAATTAAGACCAGTAGCTCTACAATCTATGTCTGAAAAGCAGCAAGTTTTATTGACTGTGTACCCTTTTTTCTATTTTTCTTTTTAAAAATACCAGAGCAGTTTATATAATCATAAAACATTTCCTTATAACAACATGCAATCTAAGTAATATAACTTAGATAGAAAAGAATGTGGGTTTGAACCTGTCCTTTATAGTAATTTTCTCTAGAAAAAAGTATTGTTCAGACATCTTTGCAGCAACTACAGCCTAATAGTTCCCCATATGGATAAAAACCCTTACCTCGCTGGAACTCTGAACATTCAGGTGCTTAACTCTTCACAGATGGGAGTATATCTTAAACAGAGCTGTCTTTTATTGCAGAGCATCAGAAGCAAGCATTTGCCTCTCAATTTCATCCTAAATTTTGCTACATTGAGAAAAAAAAAGGGTCAGGAAGACTACAACAGTAGTTACAGAACATAGCTTCCACTATAATATAATGCAGTCATAGCCATAAAACATTAAGACACATTCATTATTTATAGAACAACCAAGAGCCTTTTTTTGGGACACGTGGTGTAAAACTGATGTAAGAAATCTAAATCTGCTAGCACAGAATATAGAGCACTTCTATAAATGCTAATACTGTAAAAGGCAGTTCTATATATGTTAACAAATACTGTAAAAGGTTTTACATTTAAGGACCTTATCTGAATGGCTAAACTTCACCCATATTTTACAAAGTTTTCCAGTTCTTCCAGGCATATCTTTAATTAGTGGTATATTTGCAAAATTCTGCTAAATATAATTTCTTTCACAACACTTATTTTCTGTAGGTTAACAACCATTGACAACTAAGATCAAAATTAATTTTAAAAACTTTTAAGCAACTGTATAAACAGTTTGCTCACACATACTGAGTGAATGGCTTCTGTACCTTTCACTGTTGGTGATCCCAACTTTAATACATAATTGCATAAATTTCACCTAGCCTGTCCTCATTGTGACCTACTTACAAAATATTTTCCTGGACATTTCCAGTGACTTTTAACCAAAAACATGCATACCCAGAGCAATCAAAGAACAAACCTGACTCTGAGCATGCCTCCAGATATGGCTGTAATTAAAGAAAAAGTGCAGCAGCAAAATATTAATTACACATAATTATACTATCAAGGCACCTAAGGTTTGAATCAGGTTTGGGTTTTTTTTTTTATACCAAATTAGTATGGAATAAAGAGTTCATAAAGAGATGGATGTGAAAGGGAACAGAGTATAATATCAAGATAAATTATGTGTTTGGTTTTCTTAAAAAGTGCTTGGAAACAAATTGTACTGCTACGTGTAAATATAGCACAAAGGAAAACTTTATTTTTATGAACATTTATCAGATACCAGGTGAACCCCTATATATAACTCATAAATACCATCACTAACTTAAAATTCTTCTGTGTGCTTTAGAAAATACATTCTTTTTGAGAAAGAGCACCTATGACACCAAAGCCTACTCTCGTAAATGAAACTCAAACCAGCTAAACCCAAACATGTTAACAAATTATATCCTATGTTTTAACGATTCAAAATTGTGCAACTGTATCTGTACAATCTTTGGGCATATAATTCCATACTGGCATGTCTTTTCTTTGATGACAAGGCTTTGACTGAGACCTCTTATAGCAAAGACCATTTCCTTGAAGATTAGATGATATTCAAATCAAACAATATTTTGAAGGAGTGAGGAAAACAGAAGAAATAAATTTATTTTTGTAGAAACAGATGGAGAAAATGTAGAACATTGTTATATTTCATGAAACTGCTGTCTATATAAGAAATGGAGCACAATTTATTATGTATTCATTCTGCCCATCTGCTAAGTAGATCATCAAGACAATGAATTCAGTTCATTTCCTTCCTTCCCCAGATAAGCAGTGCAATTATGGTTTTAGAACACTTGTACCGATACAACTTTTTCCTTTTATAGTCTTTATTCCATGTATTTTCTCACTGAACAGCTCTAAAGGCTTTCTTCCCCTCTCCGTTATTTTGCCTTCTACCCTTACCAACTTCTCTTTCATGTTTTCAGACTCATACTCTCTCATATGCACTTAAATGCTTACGGCTTTTGCCTTTATTTTCAGTCTCTTTTACTTTTACACCCCTTAAATTACTTTTCTAGCACTGTCCACATTAGGCAAGTTTGGCAATATGTACAGAGAATAAAAAAAGAGAAAGAATAGCTAGTCACATAGTAAAATAAGTAGCAAATACTCTGGAAAACAGAAACAAAACCAGTATAAAAATCTACACAAATATTTGAAAGATGTATTATTTAAAAAATAATATTATTGGAAACTTTAAATCTCAGTGTTACTTAGATGAATTTTGCTAAGAAAAAAGGGTCAATATTTTTAACTATCATGCAGTCAGATGTTTGGTCCTATATAGACCTGGTAAATAAAACATTCATCCGAAACAACTGCAAAATTTATTATATAAACCTTCTACACAGGCTTATTTAAGCTTTAATATCTCACTGATTCTTCCTTATATTGTCAATCTGTCCTTCCGCACAGTTCAAAGCAATGTGCACCTTAATTCTTGTAAGTTGTTCCGCTATTGATGTATCTTCAACTAACCTGAGGATGCTTCATTAGCTAAACAACATAGTCTGTACCAACAAGCCTAGTAAAATCTTAGGACAAAAAGAAGCAACACAGTTTGTTTCCATCAGAATGTGCTACTTTAAAGTGTTATCATAAAGTAGTAAGATTTTCAAAGACAGTTCAGTGAAAACCTGACAATATAAACAGAAGTGATAGAGCTTGGGCTAAAACTAGAAATGTTTCAGTCAAGTGACATAGCAATTTAATAGCACTTAATGTCTAGGCATACTCACACTCAACAAACCCATTTCAGAAGTATAGAGTGTTTCGCACTGAGGGTGGCTTATTGCTGAAAGTTTATATATAAACATCTAGCAGATCCTCTTTTCCCAATTGTACTGTCAAATTATCTCGTTCTGAAAAATTGCTTTTCAGTCATCCTTCAATTTTATACTCTTTGTAGTAGAAGTCAAAATAGTCAAAAAACTGTAAATTGTTGCCTAAGGTCAGTGGTAGATTCACCTGCCAATCTCAGTGAAAACAAGATCTGGCACTTACAGAACGGAGTTCATCTTGATAGCATATTGTAAATGTATATTGCAGAGAAACAGGTAATGCAGAAGACAGCGAGGCATGATCTGGTCATTCAGTTTCTATCATTTCTGTATTTCAGAAAAAAAAATGCATTTTTTATTTTTCTTGTCCTATGCTATATCTGGCCATGCAAAAGCAGTGACATTATGTAAGTCTTAGAGGCAGCTTTCAAGCATCTTCTTCAAAAACATGACAGTATCAACATTTATACCTTTTTTACAAGGTTAGGAGTGTAATTCTTACAAGCTGTAGTCTAAAGGTTTATGTTGCAAAAGAAAATGCAGTTAGAATCAGACAAAAAAAAAAAATCACACCGAGAAAAATACAAATTAAGAGAGCTATGACAAGACAGATCTAGGAAACTGAATCCCATATAGCATGCTCAACCATCTTTATTTTTTTTTTTCCTGGAATCATGCTTGGAAAAATATTTATCAAAGACTTACATTTTATGTGCTGGCTGTTAATAATTATTAGAAGCAAATTAATTTTATAAAAACTCAGAGAAGACTATCTGTTTTGATATTTTTAACCGAGTATGGGTTGTAAGGCTTGCTTTCTCCTCATCCTGTTTTCTATCTAGTTTGTGTATAAATACATATTGTGATTTTCAGGGTTCAATACCATTCCGGGCAATTTTTTCCACCTGCATTTCTAGGCAAATTTGAATAGTTAATGAGATGGAAAACAAAAACATTGTGACTATTAAAGCTACTAAAAGGCCTATGTTGTTTTTCTTTCTCCTTTTTTCTTATTAAGAAAGAGTGTATTCTATAAAATATAAAAGTTTAGAGCAGCTAATGTTAACTGTGAGAAATACTAACTTGGACGTCAAGATATTTTCTTGATAATGCCCTTGTAATTTACTAAGGATTTGTCTAAAACGAAACAGTTAGCACTGTGAACTATTCCATGCCCTTAACAGCACAAAAGCCTCTTCGTACCAACCCCACACACATTCTCCTAGCACACCCAAGAACACCTAACCTGCAAGATTCCCTGCTGTGGACAGAAAGTATGTGACAAAGATAGCTGGCAAAGTAACTAGAATGTTGCATTTCATATTCTACTTTAGTGCACTCAAAGTTATCTGTGCTGACAAGCTCCAGCGTTCTGAATAATTTTCATAAGGGATGACCCGAGAAGAGTTCAGAAGAGATACCATGGGAAAATTAATCTGTCACACTTTGGAGGTATAACACAAAACTGCTTTAGACCTATTTGAAGCATGCTTGCTGACCATAGTAACAAAAGATTCATTCCAAATAGGCAAGAACTCTGCCCTAGAAAAGTAGACTTCTTTCTCAAATTGCCTGATCATCCTCACTATATCACTATCATGGAAGAGAGATGATGTAGATAATAAACAATAATAAATTATACACATCTCTTCTACAACATCTAAACCCTAGGAATACCTAAACCACATATACCTCAGTATCAAAAAAACCACCCCCGAGAATATATTTCAAAGCTATTAACACAAGCAAGTTAATAATACAGTTTCTGGTATTCAAATTCTTGGGCATTCCTCACATTATAGTATCTCCTCTTGATCTGTATAACAATCACTTGTCAAAGATATAAGAGAGCTGTAATTTGCAACTTCATCACAACCCTATTTTTGGTAGTACAAGTGTAAAGCTAGCAGCTTTTGCCAACACAGTTATCTTAGGTGCAAATTATACCTCAGATGCCGTAGCTGTGCTGTAGAAGCTTGTTTTGGATACCAATCCAGACCATTCAGTTTCTCTCTAATCCTGTTTTGGCAGTCACTCTGACATTAAAAGCTTCATCTCTGACAATTCAGACTTCAGCTTTACTGCCAGGCATTAAATATGTTATTCCATTAAGTCCCTGTACAAATTCTGCAACAAAAGAGGCTGTAAACGAAAAGTAGTTGCAATAAAGTGATTCAGAAGGTTTACTTCCACAAAAAAAAGAAAAAAACACCACAACAAAAAAAAAAACCACAAACAAAACCCAACCAAAAATAAACCCAAACCACAAAAAAACCCCAACCAACCAAACAGACAAATCACAAAAAAAACCCCAATAAAACCCAAACATAGTGAAAGCACTTAATCTTCTCAGGATAATGTGTTCCATATGGCAAAACCAGTAAGAATGTCTGTTTTCATACATCAAGGAAACCACTCAACAGAATTCAAGTATGCTGTCGCTGACAAGAACAGTTCACATAAAATAATTTTCAGCAGAAGTTCCAATTAATATATGCTAGCCACAAAGTTTTCTAATTGTAACCAATGTGCACCACATCGCCAGATAAGATGCATTCTTTGTTCAGCTTTCTAGCTCTTCTGACAGAATGCCTCAAAAGAACTTAAGATCATTGGAAATTGTGCTAAATGCCCTGCTCCTCAGTACTTACATCTCTATCTAATCTATACACTTATTACAAATGTAAGATTAACAATGATCACATAAAACTACAAAAAATATGGTCACAAAAGCAAGAAAATTCATAATTAAGGTGGATACTTACAATTCATTCTATCCACCCTAGATGCTACAGTTTTCAGAGCTTGTCAAATTACCATCCAAAGACTCAGGGTCCATCACAGGACTCAACAGAGACTGAGAACAACCTCAGTTTGGAGTCCTTCCAGTCTGAACTGTACTCAAAATTATATTAATTGGTAGTTGCTCATGTGACACTAGAATTTGCTTTTCATTGAATTGTTTTTCCATTCACAGACTCCAAAATAGCCTTTCGCACAAATAACAGTTTTAAATTTCCTCAGAATTCTGCAGGTAAATATTGTTACTCTGAGTTAAAGCAATTTTAAGAAATCTTATTACAGTCATATTTTATTTTTTTTCCTATGAAGGACTGACATTTCACATGCAGTTTGATTACACTTAGGTCCTTCCAAACATATTTAAAGCTGCTGAAGACTGAAGCAAGCAATAAGTTTTGGCCAAGATACAGTATGCCACTGCATTTATCTGTTTGTGAAATGTTAGCCAGATACTTAGTTGGAAAACAAATTTAAAACTTGGGAAAAAAAAAAAAAAAGGAAAAAAAAAAGGTGAGGAAACCTATCATCATAGTTTCCCTGATTCATTTGCATTGCTCCATCATATTGATTACAGCAAGTTAAAAGATAAAAATAAAACTTGTATCAGAATTTATGTGACAGGATTGCTTGCATCAAACTGAGAAGAATAAAGCAGGCAAAAAACAGGTGAGGCTAGAAACTGTAGGTACAGGCCTTGGTCTTACAATTCTAAATGTCTGTTTTAGCTGTTGAATGCCTGAAGCCAGAAAAAAAAAAAAAAAGGTAGGAAAGAATACGTTTTTCATTGTCAAAATCCCGGGGGGAGGAATACTGAATAAGGAGTTCATCTTGTTTATGTGAAAGTCCTGCATGAGTTTATTGATTATGTAGTTAAATACCAGATTGACATAAGCGATAGTAAATTTGAAAAGCAAGATTACTACTTCAAACAGAGCATTCATTCACTACTTAGTAAAATGTTTATGCAAAAGCCCACAGAAGCCAGCATCCTTGGATTTTGGTGAACTGAAACAGGAAGCCTGAAAGAATGGAATCCCACAGTCCCTATTACCTAAAGGCAGCTCAGCCATCAGACAGAAAATTCTTTATCAACAGGGTAATTGAATAACTATTCCTACATCCAATGGCAAAACAGAATGCCCAGATCTTACTTTTATTTTGCAAAATAAAAATCTCCTGTGACAAACTTGCCTTAAAACAAGCTTTCCTGGAGTCAAAAGGTTCACATTTTAAGGTAATTTGGGATTACAGAGTCTAAAACATCTTGCTCTAGCGAAAGCCAAACAGAATTTCCCAATACTGTTGCTAAACCATAGAGGAAAATAACTTCAACAAAATTCCAAAGTCAGAAGGATTCATCGTTATTGCATTACATATACTACAATTGAAAACTGTTTCTGCAAAATTCCTAAAAAGTAATTGCAGCTTTACTGTCACTTGGGGTCTTTGCACCATGGTCATGTCTAGCAGACACTGGCCATTCTCAGCACAGAATCGAGACCAAGTTTGACTACTCATTACCCTGCAGGAATCAAGAGCTGTATAATAAATGTAAACTGATTGTACACATTAAGGGTCATTCTAAACCAAAGTATTAGTAGAAATGTGAAAAACAATTTCTGCTTTCCATAAAAAATATTTTTCCACAATATGGGAGATACTAATTATTATAATACATTTATAGTGATGCAGTGCATTCATGCATTGACTATCAGAGATAAATGTTTCAGATATAAGGATATCACGCATCACACAAGGTTATATTATATCATGGTACGGCTGTATAGTTATGCAAGTAAAACTGTCGTGCTGTATTATTTAACAACACATACATGCAAGCACAGGTAATTATCCCTATGGATAAAACGGTCATCTAGAAAACAAATTAGCTAAAACATAGATATGTTTGGAATATCTTTTTAAAGTAGATATCACCACATAGCAAAAATACTATATACATTAAATGATCTATACATTAATGAACGTGGACCAAAACACCACTTGATAATGAACGTACTGGACCATTGTAATGCACTGTCACAGCGCCTCACGTGCAGAAAGCGGTAACACACATTATTTACCAAGAGATGAGCAAAATAAGCCTTCTCCCGCAGAAATTGCTGAGTCTTAGCTATGTAAGAACACACAACATTACTCAATTTTCATAATTTTTTCTTTTATAAACCAGCATGTTTTTCAGAAAGAAAACTCTCTGAAGAATTTGAAACAGGCTGAGTTCAATTGCAGGATCAACAGCACTGGATCACTCTTCAGCAACAGGCTCACATAGGTTATCTGCATCACAAGACAAGGATTCTGCTACCAGTACAGATCCCAGTACAAATGTCTTGGTAAAGATATTTATCCTTTCTCATTCCTTCTAAAGTTCCTAGAGGAGGACATAGCAAGACTTTCATTAAACAGTCTTTTGAATGGGTGCAGTTTTCTGTTTCAGAACAGAGTAACAATAAGGCATGGCAAGCACTGTTTTACTTCACCCCAGCAACAACATTACTTCTAGAAGAGTTAAAATAATACAAATATTTATTCTGTTTTAGAAACATATACCAAAACAAAGAGACCCTCAATGAAAACTCACGAGCTATGTAAACCGAATAGGAAGGAAGGAAAACATTTTGAATAAACTAATCCAAAAAGAGCTCCTAGGTGCAAGCTGCCCCATGACCTCAAGGATAACAACAATCCCATTAACTGAAGTTAATGAAGTACATGCTACCTATAAATGCAGCAGTTTTGAATTAATGTGGAGTTTAACTGCAGCAATATTATAAAAATTGGTTCAAATTAACAAGGTGAAGGGTTCTATATTTTAATTTATTGTATAAAAAGATATGAAGAAATCAGAGACAAAACTCACACTTCTCTCATATTTACCTGTGAGATAGCCAAAGGAATTTTATTCCAACTATTCAAATAAAGGAGATCTTAGCCATTCCAGCTGGCAGGGAGAAAGTCATCAATACTCACAAGTGAAATAATCAATTCCAGCGCCTGAATCATTCTAAATGGAAGCTAAAAGGTGCCATCTGTTTAGATTAACACTTCAACAAAGCTTAAAGGTCATTAAGTATACTACTGACAAAGTCTGGAGAAAATAGCAAGTTCAAGATGTCCAGATAACAAATATGAAAGCATGACTGTACTGAATTAAATCATAAAAATATTCTTCCTAGAACAACCTGAAAAGTATATTCTGTTTCTTTTGAGACTACCCAGGAACGGCAACTAGATTGCTAAAATACATGAAAAAAAACTGAGACTATTACGATGATCTGATTTATGTCTCTGCAAGAACCGCTAGATAATTCATCTATAACCACAGCCAAAGAAAAGAGACCAGTCTTGAAATACTAATTTAAAAGGACATATGTTATGAAAATAAAGGGGGGACAGTGCATTTCATCTCTTTTCTGTTTGTCTTCATTTTTCCTATTTAAACTTGGCATCTCAGGTAACACAGACATAGCTTTTACCCTTGGAATCAACCAGGAAAACAACAGTGAAAAAATCACGAGTAAGAGCTTGCCCATCAAAACTATTTTTCCATCCAGGGAAGCTGATGGCTTAATGGAGGGTTTTAGAAGAACACATAGTTCAAACAGGATACTAACAATTTTATCACAAGTCTCCTTGATCAAGGAAATTCTGATCTGAATTCCTACAAAAAGTGATATCCTCAAATATCCACCAGAATACTAACTCTGCCTGAGGGAAAACCAATAGAAATCAAAAACTGCAGCTCAGGAATGAATGGCCAGCAGCATCCTACCAAAATGAAGTCATTGAGAAATGCAAGTTAACACAGCTGTACCCATACAGTGAACAGTCTGTTGTTTAGCAGAGCAGCTGTATCAAGTGTTTTCCAAGTGTGCTCCATTACTTACCTGCTTTCAAAATGACAAATGTTACATTTATCCAGGCTTTTTCTGTGCACATGAAGAAAATCAGTCTTAAATACAAAGTGAAAGCATGTTTCTACTTTTTCAGAAGTTCAAAAGCAGTTTTGTACTTTTATTATATATTTTTCTCAATGTGTCATAATGTGGAACGATTAAAAACTTATCCACGGTTAAATTAGAATAAGAAACATTACAGTATCCTTTTTCCAGTTATCAAGTATTCCAAGTGGCATTTGTGCCTATGAAATTTCATCACAAGAAAAAGTTTTATTGGGGAAAGACTATCAAGATATTAATGAAAAATTAAACAGACGACTCATCCATGAATAAAGCATACTTATATCTTCTTCTTTACTTATCTCCTCAAAGACAACCTCGCTATTCAGTGATAAAAGTAACATTTTAAAGTGTTAGAAAAAAAAAAATGATGCTCCAAGTCAACTTTGTGGATACCCTAATTCTCATGCACAACGGCCCAACAACAGGGCAGATGAAGACAGGATGTAGTGGCTACACCACTACACAACCTTCAGCTCATTCTTGAAAACCCATGCTAATATTGGTGCTGTGAGTTCATTAAAACAGGTTATTTTTGCAAGGATAAACACTATCAGTAATCTGGAACTGCAAAATCTGCTTAGCTTCGTTACAATTTTGTGAAAATATTTAGTACCTAGTTTTCTCAAACTCTTCTATTGCTTTATAAAGCAAACCAGATTTATGAAAGGCTCTGCCAGAATATTGATGAACACAAAATGAACATTACTTTGTGGCTAATTTCTTGATACTAAAATATAGCCTGCATAGCAAATACTTTCTTTAAATGACCTGTAGAATAATAAGCTGTTTTCCAGGTATCAATAAACAAATGTGGTTATGCCATTTCAAGTTACTGATTTCTACAGCAGATCCACAGGACTTTTTTATTATAGAGCAAATTGCTGCAGTTTCTTATTTCTTCAAACAACAATCACATTATTTTTTGGCGTTGGAAATTAATCAATTCATCTTTGAGATGACAATGAGTTAGCTTGTATTATTTCTGCACTAGTGGAGCTAACCCATTAAATTCAAGCTTTCTTATATAGGAGATAGTATTACATTATTTTTGTTTCCAGCAAATTACAACACAGCTGAGAGTCACATTTTCCCTTCTTTTCTCCTTCCATGGGCAATAGCTTTCCCTTATTACTTTTATTCACTAATGTTTTCTATGAGCCACTTTGTTTTGCTGACAAGTATGTGCCCTCCCCTAATGAAAAGACGTGCAATCTATTGTTCACTCAAGCCATTTTGTTGTGTCATGTTCTACCGCATGACTAATAAGAATGCAACATTTGAGCTATACATCTATATTCTTAGAAACCTCAAATTAGCACCATTTTTAATATAACAATAATCCTATTAGCATAATTTCTCAGCTGTTGAATGCTAACATGCTCAAGTAAATTTGAATGGCTTAAATTATAGACTTTTATAGATCATTAAAACTACTAAAGACATCAAGCTAGCCCATTCTTGATCCAAAATTACAATACACCAGAGTTACCCTTACTATGGTTTGAATACACTCCTGAGTAATTTGATGTAGCCGTTTCTAATTTGCTCTCTTCTACTGTTTTGGAGTTTTGTGATCTCTATGTTATTCTGTCTGTTGCAATAATAAATGTTATATACATGGCAGTTGATTTTAACATACATAGACATTTTTGAGTTAGTAAGATATGTTATAGACCTTCACAACAAGCTTTGGCGACTACAGGCTGAAGCTGTAATAACTGATTTTGAAAAGTTACACTGATGAAGAACATTGCTGAAACCAAGATTTAAATTAAATCACTCAAATACTCTCCAGAAAGTTAGACATTTATAACCTTTAAATGTAATGCACCAAGTACTTTCCTGAAGTCTACAAAGTGGCAAACACAAGCTATTTTTGTGGAATTACAGAATTCTAGAATATCTGCTGTAAACCCCCAAGGTTCCTATATATTTTATTCTGTTCTTCTACTTATTTGTCTCCAGATAAACCATGTGCATATATTTAATCTTTCAAAATTACTACTTTCCCCATCATGGGTATCACTTGTCCCCAATCCCTATACTCCTAGTCAAGGCCATGTGGGGCCTTACAACCCTATGTCTTCCTCCCCGAGTATGGGCACCCTTTCAGCCTGTGCACTAGCACCACTTATAACTGTCCCCTTCTTCACCTACAAAGCACCCACCTCCATCCTTTGACTTCCCCTCACTCCTCATGGTGCTTCCTCGGTTGAGTAGGGAGAAACAGGAATTCCTCCTCAGAAGATCTTCAGTGATTCCTCATTCTCTCGTAGACTAGTTCATAAAAGAGGAGGCTTAAGTAAGGCCACACTGAGCCACAAGGCTGCGGCTGCTCCCTCACCAGATAGTCACTGAGGTGAAGTATGTTCTCCTCTCAAACATTTTCCCAAGCAGCACTTAAAGAAAGCGCAAACCCCGAAAAGGAGTCTCCATACGCAGCGGCCACCACATGAAAGCAGGAACTGGCTCTCGGGTGGGCGCGTGTGCGTCCTCTGCGCTCGGCAGGGGAGGGGGGCGTGGGGGCATGG
>JANHFX010028178.1:0-10356 GCA_027560015.1 Chloroceryle amazona
CACACCAGCCCGTGCTAGTAAGTCTAAAGATGAAGCATTATCACTGCTAGAAGCAGGCACCGTCTGCAAAAATCTGATGTTAACTTCAGAAAGTGCAGTGAGTTAGAAGAGACTGAGCTGAGAAGTAAAATCTCTGAACAGAATTAGTTCTGTTCTATCTCAGACCAGGACATAATCATGACAAAATAAGAATGCACATACTTTGCTTTCTTCTTTTTAGATATCAAATTTCCAACGCTGTCTTTGAAGCTGCTAGTAATCTCTCATGCTTAGACAAGGCTGCTTTGTCTGCTATTGTTAAGCAGAAACAAAAAGCAGTCTACATCTGGTGGGAGTCTTACACATCTTCAGTCTTGCTGGAAGAACACCAGCAACAAACTGTTCATCAAAGACCAATGGAGGTGCTTCACCTTGAAGAAGTGAGAGTGAAGTCCAATGGCCAAGCACCAAGAATTAAAATCCCCAAAGAACTGTAAGAAGATCAGAGGCACAGCCCTCCTGTGGAGCTCTGATGGATGCTTACTGCAGGCCATGGCCACAGACACCATTATCAGTGGCATCAGCCACTGTTGTTAGCTGGGACTTCAACAGCTGGAAGGAAACAACAGTACCTTCTTCAGGAGAGCAGTGGTTTTCAGCTGTTTCAGTTTGTATATATTCAAACATTTTTGGGCCTTTCTGGTAGATCCCTGTGCAGTGATTTTAAGCCAAATGACAATGGGCTTGCTTTTCTTAGTTACTTTTTTATATAGCTTAGATGTATTCCACCCACCTCTAAGGCAAGAACTGAAGACATTCCAGTAGATCTTTTTCATACCTTACTATCAAATCCACCAACTGAAGATCAAAAGACTTTATTAATGAATTTTTATAGTAGCGATCACAACTTTGAAGATATTTAATCTCCAATATAAGAGCAACATGCCACCACACTGTAGTATTTACGTTGCATTCTGCAGGGCTAAGAAACTATTCTGATGCCTGGATGCTTCAGGTTGGCCTTTCAAGATAGATGCTACTGAGCAACCCTGCAGCACCAGTAGGATGAGTGAGTCTGCTTCTGTCTGCACCTCTCAGTATGCTATTGCTATGTGGTGCTCACAGGGTTAGGAAGAAAGTCTGCAGAGATAATGGCTGCAATTTGGAAGGGCTTCTCTTTGTTTCACTTTCTGAGCTTGCTTGCTGAGGCGGCACTAATTGCAGAACAAGGCTTCAGCTCAGGGGGCCTCACAAGCAGGGCTGCCTGCTCCTGAAGCTTAATTCCCTGCTTCGTGACCTTGGAAGAGCAGGGACAGGGGAGAAGAGGGAACACATCCGACAGTTGTTGCAGTGAGGATGGCAGAGGGGCCTGAGGGTTCAGGACATAGATTCTGTCCTCAGCTCTGTTTTCTGTGGGATGTCAGCTGTGGTCATCTCACAAAATCTTGATAGAGACTTGAGCTTGTTTCATACTGGCAATGATCGAGTGTTTTGAGATATTTGGAAGACAGAAAATGCAAAAACATTTTGTAACGTTTCATTATTAAATATAGGACTAGACAAACACCTCTGAATTTTGTTATTATTCAGACAGATAAATATAGAGCTGGTTGAACAGAGTCCCTTCTGTGAATATTATAACAAGTGACATGTAATGTGGAATGAGGAAAAAAAATGAAAAAGAGGTAAAAGGAACAATTTTAAACTTCTATAAGAAACTATTCACAGAAAAAGATTTTTGATTTTGGTAGCTTATTTGCTTTTGAGGCCTGACTTGACATACAGAAAAAAACCACAATGTGATTTTACAGTAAAAATAGTAATTAAAAAATTGATTATAAAGTCCACTGAACTCTCCTATAGCCAAATGCCCATGTAGCTTCCTCCTATGTGGTACCTTCTTTTCCCTTCAAGGAACTCATGTTCTGGGTACCAATATAAAAATAAATCACATCACACCACACTTCCATAAGTGACTAAAGATAGGGATGGTAGCAGGAGCCACTGCAAAAGTACAAACTGAAGAGAACAGTACTGAGGAGATGTGTGGCACTAACTGTGCCAAATGAAGACAAGAGGCAAGGTCTCTCCAAAATGGTAAGGGAAGGATCCTCTGTATCACTGCAGCCTTCCAGCTGCACAGACCCAGAACCACAGAACCAACAGAAGGGCTTCCTCCTGACACCAGTGTACACCAAGTGCAGCTCCAGCACACCCAAGACGCCCCACACCACAGACAGTCCTCCTCAGGCAGAAAAAGGCACACAAGACTCTATCTCCAAACAAAACAAGGTCAAACTTGCAAGTGCTGTTCTTTCAGTTTGGTGTTCCCCAGCCTTATCTGTGCTCCCCTGCTTATGACACACGGGAAAATCAATAAACAGATGGCACATGCTCCTTAACTCAGTGAATTCTAAATCCAGCGCCTCAGTATTGGTGTCTGTGTCCTGCTGCCTTCTGAAGACAGAGGAGGAACTAAATCACTGCCCTGTGCATCTGATAAAGAAAATAAAAACAAACCAAACAAACAAAAAGAAAACCAAAGGAAAAGCCATGCAGTAGAGTTTGTCCTTCAGGCAATTAGTTGGGTCAGTCACAACAAATAAAACATAAGAAAGGCTGATTTTTGGACACTCTGGCTGAACCCCAAAATGTAGTTGAGCGCCTTGAAGAGGGGAAATGTTGTGTACTTCTTTTACTAATGGCCTCAAAATTCCCCCGCGAGGACTGATGGGAGAATTATTCTCACTTCACAGTAAGGAGAAATCAACTTTCAAAGCAGTGTTACAGCAATAGAGGCAGATAGGTAGAGGTGAGGTTGCTGAGGTGAGCGGACACCGTGTTCAAATAACACAGAATTAATGTCCTGTATCACCTCGTTCTTTCAGACTGGTTATAAATCTTACAGATATAAAAATAATAGCAATGGAAATGCAGAAAAAAAAGAAACAGAAGTACAAAACATTATGTTGTACACAACAGCCACACTATGACCAAGCAGTTAGAAAGGTAGAAGGAATACAGTAATTCTGATTTTTATTCCTGGATCTGCCACACCTTTGCCAAGTCATTTACATGTCTTCTCTATCTCCTGTTCATCACTCATGAAATACTTCGAAGTGCTTTGAGTTCTTCAGAGGAGAATTGAGCAGGACATTAAAATTACTATTAATGACAGGACTTGCATTGAGAAACAAAACAAAACCAAACCAAACAAAAACAAACAAACCAATCCCAAGTCCTCCTTGTGAATGAGTGTAGGACTGAGCTGGAAATTTTCCTAAGATATTTCTTAGTACATGAACTTCTGGACGACTTTTCTCTTATATAGCTGTTGATGTAGATTTATATTCTTCACAGAAAAGAGAAAGCCTTGCAAGAAAGCTCTAAGAACATCTGGTAAAAGAGCCAGAATTGCAAGTGCTCCTGAAATGAAAGCCCTTTTGTTGGGGTGCACTGGCAACTCATTATAACATCTTGCAATGTTTTAATTTTTTTTTTGCTGTACTTCACTTTGTAAATCCAAACTTCCAGATTAAACCAAACCAATTCCCTCTAATTGACAGAGACATGTATATTTTTATCTTTTAAGTGTTGCCATTCTATAATTGTGACCAAGAAAAACCTATAGCCTGACAATGCAGCCCTGGCATCTGCTGCTGAAGGAAGCTAATTTCACCCTGCCATCCCGAGTGACTACTGAATGGCTATTCCTAAGCATTTTCCAACATTTACACTACATGAAAATATATAATAATGGGTTATAGTAACATATAATAGCAGACAATAATGTAGTATGCAAAAATGTCTATTTATATTAGAAATAGAAGGAATACTAATTACTGTGGGGTAAGAATCAACTGAAGATGCAGTATTAGCGCAGAATTTGCACTCAATGTTTTGTATGAAATGGTTAATACTGAAGGATGGCAAAGAAAATTTCAGACTTGCTTCCCATGAATAGGTGGGGCTTCATCTAGACTCTAGAAAAGCACATTATACTTCTGTATCCTCTCATGACCATATACCAGCAGCTGTATGGGACAAGCATGAACTTGGCAAACACACTGTACTGCTCTGGCTACACTGCCTGCCTGCTCAAAGCTATTAATGTCAAACACATCAATCCTCTTCTCTTCAACATAAATACTGCCTTCATCATTAGAGTCCCCAAGTATATGAAGTGAAAGGCTACTTTCCTCTTTTCTTACCTTTTCCTTTTTTAAGGAGTTTTTTAGGTACTCGCTAAAGCAGCAAAGGTTACCACAAAATGAGTGTTCATTCTTGTCTCCATTTCAGCAAGGTTAGTGTGCTATGGCACAGCAGGTCACCTCGGCTGGAACTGTCACCTTAATATGCACTGTCCCAGTCCGTTGATCATCTCTGCTTGTCCACTCAAGTTATGTTTATAACAGCATCTCTTTGGGAAAAGGATCACAGCTTTGCAACACGTTTTAGCCAATGAGCAGCATAAGGCAGCTGCAATATGAACAAAGAAAGAGTGCTCAAAAAATGAATAGAAGCATAGAGAGCTTCTTTGGCCATAGGAGTCGGCAATCTTTAAAAGCCTAAGTTGTCCATGCATGCCACAGAGGGATCCATTTTGCAATAATGAAGCTCTCATTTCAGGGTGAAGAGTTTTGGAGCAAACACCGTTGGCATTTGTCCACCTAGAAGGTACCAGTCATCATATTATATAAGGACCAGAGATAAAATTAGATTGAGAACAATGTGTAGCAGCTTCTAGAGCACAATGACTCACATTCACACATGAGACTGTCAAGCTGGAACACAGTCACAGAGAGTGTAAAAACAAGCCTGCAATAAAAAGTACATCTCCAGATTGTGTTGTTGAAAATATGGAGAAAACTACAGCTCTAGCAGCTCAGGAGTGCTCTCCAGCCTACTGATTCCACAGACCACAGAAATTCGTGAAACACAGCAGATAAATAATATTACCTCCCTCCTTACACTTTGCAAATCACCAAACAGAAAGAATTAATAGGAAAAATGATGACGCATCCCAGCTTAGCAGAGAATAGAATATATGGGATTCCGTACAATTCTACCACTGGGAAAAGTGCATTGTTCTCACCACAGGACACAGAGAATGGGAGAATTGAGTAGATCTGTCTGTCTGCAACCATCCCTTCTCCTCCCTCATTTTGACTTCCAATGAAGAAAGCAACATTGCTAATCCTAACTTCAGTGCATTCTTCATCCGGATAACTGTTGCACAGCCTTGCTCTGCAACTCATGGAACCAGAGGAAAGACAGACTATTTTTGGCTCCTAGCCTGGTATTATCAAGCTGAGTCCACAACTACTCATATTTTATAGTAACAGAAAATGGTCCTTGAAACAACTGATAGGTTCTAATTGGGTCGATGCCTATGACAGCTATTACCCAGAACCACCTCACAAGCACTGGCAACGCCTCTCAGTGAATATGTTCAGAAGTTGTCTCCCAACTGCTGTCAAAAGATATCAAAAGATGTGGTCCGATGATAGGACCCAATTGCTGTCACCTCACGTCAGGCTTGGTCAAAGCCATTTCCTGATCACTGTTGATGTCAGCCAAAGAGGTCGCTTGTCTTTATTGGTGAAGACAGGAGTCACAATGAGCTTTTGCTTCCGTAACAGGTAAACATGTTCTTTATAACTTCCTCTCACAGTCAGCAAGCGCGCTATTCTGTACCTTGGCCTGGGCTAAGAGGGAATCCCTGCACCACATGGGAGTTACAGCACTGCGCACCAATGAACTAGAATTTTCCAGCAGTTTTGCCCAACTCTGCATAAAAAAGCAGTAAATCCACCACCACTTACACACAGCAATTTTCCCTCTGCCATATTCAGTTGAAGCTTCCTTTCTTAAGATTTCTCTTTTCCCTTGCTGGACCTTCTTTCGCTGAGGTTCACTGCAAGCAACACTTCTCACCCCTTAGTCACAAATTACTTAAGTTGTACATAGTTTGTTCATATAAATCCACAGGCACCCCTTTGGCTGCCTTAGGAGATGTGAAAAGCAAAGAATGCTCTTAAGGAAAGGAGAAAAATGACAGGTTGTCCCTCGGTGTGTATGTCTATACACACACACACTGTATGTTCTGGCACTTGGTAGGGTGTATTTACTGTATGAGGCCATATGCTTCAAGAATTAGAAGAAAAAAGCCATTTTCTGAATGTGGTGTATCTAGTTTACATACTGTCAGATAGATTCTAAATAGACAGAGTTCATGAGATTCACAATTCATATAGGACAGGCAATCATATATAAAGATCAGCGAGCGTTCAGGAGGCAGCCTTACAAAGAAAGAAGGTACAACACTTCTTTTCTCTATGAAGACATCACTGCTCCTGTCTTTTCAGTTTTTTTTCTCTTAAAACTCTGAGCATGCCGAATGTAACAGAAGCATTATCATAATCCTTGCATTATATGTGGATTTACTGGACTAAATTTCAACCAGCCCAGAGGTGGAACCACTGAGCACTGTACTACCTTGTGTAATGCAAATAGGTCCACAGTCAACTTGATGCTTTGCATCAACACATTTAATGGATGAAAACACTGAGAGTTAAAAGGCTTTTTCAACCTAAGAGAAAAATGGCATAAGAAGAATTAGCTGAGCACTGGAAACAGAAGCAAGATAAATTCTTATGAGAAAATAGGGCTCAAAACCAACAAGTTTAAATAGGTAGATTATACTTGTAATCAGAAAAGATTTAAATATTCAGAAGGAGTAACTGACATCAGTGCTTTTATTTTGTTGGGTTTGAGGCTTCTTTTATTCCTTTCTGTTATTATGGGGCAGAAATAGCCATGTTTTATGACAATTCCTCCCTTCCACTAGAGTTTAGGTGAAAAAAGAAGAGACTAGTTCTTCAACAGCAACAGTTAAAGGTTATGGCCACAATTAGAGCATTTGTGTCTGTTTATCTGTGTCAAGTCTTGCCTTGTGAAGTCGTAATTAAAACAAGAGTTGTGGCAACAGGTACCCTGGGGAAATACTACACAGGAACCAGATCTGCTCTTTAGGCTTTTTAGGTGTATAAAGAAACCTTTTCTGATTGTCCTAAAAATACTGAATAACATAGCACCATTGTTAAATAACCAGATGTCTGATTTTGAGAAGTTATTCTATTAAATTAACATTTGTGAATATTTCAAATTACCAGAAAACAATTAAATTCATATTAGTCCAGCAAACTACGTCACTGCACATCAGACAATGATCTCCCCCTTGCCCAATGTCCCAGAACCACAGCTGCCTTAAAAAGTGAACATAAAACCCAAGGATCTTCATGATCTTTGTTCATTCATGGAAACTCATTCTTACATTATATTGGCATGGGGGATCAATAACACAATTTATTTCCTTATACTTCAGTTACCTGTTGCTTACATAATACCTCCACTGCCTTGATAGACCTCGTGTCCCATTGCAGACTGGCTGCTAAATTTTCATGGAACCTGATGTCTTTTCCCATTCCAGTACCTATGTTTTGTTTCGAATAGGAGGATGATGATGTTGATATCTACCTCAGAGGGATTCTGAGGATTAATTCTCAGATGCGTTGTAATCATCTGATCTGTGATACGTGGTTAGAAACTATAAATGAGGAGCAGATACTGCCATTACAGTGACAACTTCTTACATTTTAAAATCTAACCTTTTGTGTGAAAAAAAAGCAACAAAACAAACATACAAAACCAAACACCTTTTCATTTCCACAGTAGACATTATATTGTGAGTTGATTTTAGCCTTCAAGATTCTTCTATTGAGCAGGGAAAGAAGATTGAGAGCAGGGGCTGGAAAAAAATGTGAACTTCACAGAGAAACTTTTCTCTGTCTTCCTTCTTAATAGCCCCTTCAGAGCTGCAGCATTGACCCCTATTAACCATCATTATGGCACTTTGCCCCACTGGTTAGAAGAGGTTTTTTCCTGGTGTGCTGAGCAACTACAGTCTCCAGCCAGCCTGTGCAGACACAGGACGTGGTGCGTAATGTGAAACAAATAGCAACAATGACAGGACAAAAAGGACTTTGACAGAGAAAGATTGATGGTGGCAAAAGGAGAAGCATCACAAAGTCAACCTCGTGCTTGCCAAACTCCAAAGCCACATTTGTCATCTGTGGCACTTTCTCCCTGGTGCTGGCTGCTTGTCAAAGGGGCTAGTTCAAGTGTTCGGCAGACGAGGAGATGTGGAGGTGAAGAAGTGAAGACATCATTCTTTGTTACTCACTTCAGAAAGGGGGAAAGGAAAATAAGAAAGCCAACCATAGTACAGTCTTGATTAATTACCAGACTTGGCAGTGACAGCGAAAGCCAGAGGAGGGTGAATTTTATTACTATATACACACAGCGCAAACACAACTTCCCTGAGATCCATCAGCTCAATGAGGCAAGCATTAGTGCCCGGATCCCAAAGGCCTGCAGGCTGAAAACACAGACCTGCAGAACCATCTAGCCCATCTTCCCTCTGCACTGCTGCTCTGGGCTTCAGACCTTTCTGATGGGCAAATCTCATGGACTGCTGGTACTTTTGGCCTTACTGTAAGCGCTATGTTGCATATGGAGTTGTCAAGATGCACACTGCATGTACAGGCTGTGAGAACAATTCTGCTGTGTGAAACTGAAATGGCTGCAAAGAGGATTTAAATACTTTCAAAGTGTAAATCACTTGCAATCGTGATTTTCTTTTTCCTCTAGCTGATCTCTCCCTTAAAAACTGACAAAGACATTTGAAAACCCTACCTGTGTTGCTAAAGTTGCCAATAACTGATCTCTCCCTACATTATTAAAATAATTCAGAGTGTAATAATGTTAGGAAATCAGCTCAGTTAAAATTCCTAATGGGTCTCATATCATGCACACATAGCATTCAAGAAAAAAATGCTGTTTTTTCCTTCCCTAATTGTCAACCTTGGAAACTCAGTCTGTGATCTCAAGTTTATATTTTTCCAGCTCATACATCATCTGAAATAAAGAATGTAGTTTTGAACTTTTTAAACAACTCTATAAAAACATGTAAGCCATGAAAGAAGATGTATTTCTCTTCTCAAAATTCTGCTGTCTTTAAGAAGAGTGAAAAGTATTTCAACTGCATCTGAATTTCTCTACCCTGCAGTCCTAATTCTGCAGTCATGAAGGGTTAAAAATTGTTTCCATTTTTAATTGAGCAAATAGGCTCGAGATCACATTCCAAGTTTCAATCACAGTGGCAGCTACTGGAAACCACTTGTCCCATGTTCATTAGTAGTAAAATTGCTTTCAACCGTGGTTGAGTGGGGATTAGACCAACTGATGACAATCACTGTTAAATGACAAGTCGCTTTCCCAGTACATACACAACCCAATTGTCTAGAGGCCCAGGGCTGATGAAGGGCTCCTAAGTATGAGTCTCTGCAGTACCCAGAATAAAGGGCTCGGAGACAGAGAATCTGGACTGCAAACATTGCATTTACATATTCCCTGGAAGAAGGAAAATTTTCTGACCTTAAAGATAGAAATTCAGAGGTCTCAATGAGTGTAGGGGGTCTAAAAATCATACCCACCAAGGTGGCTTCTTCCATTCTCCTCCTACCCTATCATATCCTCCTGAAGAATTAGGCACAAGGACACCCAGAAAGGTTACACAACAGAAGACTATGCAGGCATTCACCTAAGATGGAAGCACTTCTGGGCACACACAGAAGAGTAGGAGACCTCTTAGTGAAGTTTCACCAGAGAAAGCAGATAAGTACCAGGTATCTACATCCCAGGTAGCTGTGCTGCCTAAACAGAGTTTTCAGTATCACTTAAGCTGCATTTTAGACATCAAAGTGTTTTTGTGGATCCTGACCACAACCTTTTGGAACCAAGACCTCCCACTTGCCTGTCAAGAGAATACCTCACAACCTTCAAGGTCTGCATCCTCTTAAAATGTGAAGGATACAACTAAGCCCTACAATAGGGCCAGAAAAGAAAACAGCAGATGGAAGAATACCTTTCAGAAAGCCATGAACCATCTGTATCAGTCAGAAGCAGCACATCTGGAAAGAACTGTGTCCCTCCTGACAGACAGACACCAACAGCTGTATACAGGTATGAGAGAGCAGCACGCATCTCTGCACAGATCTACTGTCATAGAGGGGCTGGGACCAGTTCATCATGACGTGGGTAGAAGCAAACCTGTGTATTCTCTACTCTCTGTGTCATTGCTCACGGGCTGGTAACAAATCATCGGTAGCAGCTGCCCAGGAGCCACCTTCACATCCAGCGGGAGGAGTCTCTGTTCATGGGCCCAGCGATGCCTTGACCGTGACTCCCAGGTAACTCCCTCCGGGAGTTTAATGGGCAGTCGGGGACCCACACAGGACATCAACCCGCTGTGAG
>JANHFX010028178.1:10456-23785 GCA_027560015.1 Chloroceryle amazona
ATGGGCAGTCGGGGACCCACACAGGACATCAACCCGCTGTGAGATGCTCCGTCCAGGGGGGAGGAGCCGAGTGCTGCCCCCCGGAGATGGTCTGGGGCTCAGGTCAGCACCAGGGACCCTGCCCCACCGGATTTACGGAGGAGGGGAGCGGCTGGATCTTTCCTATGGGATCACTGCTCCAGAGGGATCACTGCTCCAGCAGGATCACTGCTCCAGCAGGATCACTGCTCCAGCAGGACCATCTCACCGGGACTGCTGCCACCCCCCCAGCCGGCAGTGTCAGGTTCTATACGGACTCTGTTTGGGGTTTTTCTTTGTACTGCTGCATTGCTTTTGTTGTGTATTTCTGACCTGAGTCTCTCGCTGGTTTGCTTTTCAAACCATTACATCTACAGATTACAGAGACACCAGTCATGTGGATCTGGGCCAACACCCTCTCTGCCATGCTCAGCTGTGTGGCACAGAAGGCCTAGTCACTGCTTAAGGTCACCTTACTCATCTACAGAAATTACAGAAAATGTGCAAAACCTAAACTAAAAATGGCATCATTTTCATCTCCCTTCTCCCTCCTGCCCTGATTAGCATGTTAAAAATGGTCGCATCTCTTCAAAACATAAACACTGTCACCCTCAAAAGCACGAGTGTTTTCTCAGTAAAAATGAGTCACTTTCTAAGTAAAGGTAAACTTCCTTCAGCTTTGTAAAGCATCGCCCTCAGCACCATTTTTATGCAAACCTACACTAACTGTTTTATCAGTCTTTCTTACAAAAGCAAAAGCTAAGCAGGTGCAAAATCCAGAGGAGAGAAAACTGTAAAGTTTTGTGCCTTTTAGAAAAATTATTTTAATTTTACTTAGTTCCAAATTGCAGCTCAAGATGTAGAAAACACATACTACTACTAGAAGCCTGTTTTTTTCCCTGACACCCTTTATTCATTGATCCCACGTAACAAAAGCCAGCTTGAAAGACCGCTCTACTTTACATCCATTTTTCATGTTGACTCTCAGCATCCCTCTCTGTGGCTGGTGCCTCAGTACAGCTCCAGAGATCTGCCCCCCCTCAATTCCACTCTGAAAGCACCCAAATCTGCTCTCGAGCAAAGAAAAAGAAATGCGCATCCACCTGCCCGAGTGGCTTTCCCCTTCACCCCTCCCTGCAGGTGTCCCTACTTTGTCTGTTCCAGATAAGCCTCCCAGTCATAGCCACTCTCCTTCCTCCCGAGGCCAACAGTCATTATGAGTGACATGCCAACTCACAGCTTGGACAGACGACACCCACAGGAATCCCACCACTATCCCACCACTGTCCAGGCTACACAAGGACGGCTTCTGACCAAGTGCTCTAAACCAGGCCTGGACAAAGGGACTAAGGCAGAATAGTACAACCAGGTTGGCACTCTACTGCACCCTGTGGCCATCTCACAGCTCCACTGCAACAGCAGGAATGAAATACAGATCATAAAATTGCTGAGGCAGAAAACACATACTTTATTAGGTGCAGATTCAAAACACTGTATGACACATCTTTATCTTGGTGCTTGAACTAACAGAGAATTCCCATCAACGGAGAGGAGTTATAACACAGCTGAGAGACTCTTGTTTGAGAGGGTAGAGGAAGCTATATACAAAATACACTTCATCAGACAAGGGAAGACCTTTTTACCTCTTGTCCCAGTGCTTAAATTAAAATTTTTAGATGTTGGAAAACATGCTGGGTTTTTCCCTACTATTCTTCCATATTTGCAGCTTACAACATAGTCACAATTGAAAATGGGAAGCAAAAAAAGGCCTAAGAAACCAACATAACTATGTTGTTTCAATCGCCAGATATATCAGAAAAGCTGCAAGAAAGACTTTCCACGCTGGAAATCCACTATGATAGTGTTTAGCTGACAGAAGAAAGTAAAGAAGTTCTACAAAACTGTTGAGAGGATCTTATTCTATCCCTTAGTGCTGGTGTTTAAACAGGATGATGTCTCCATACCACACTGTCCCAGGGTTCTTCCATGCCAAGCAGGCATAAACTCTCAGTGCTCTTTGCACCGGGTGTCAAACTCCAGGGGACACAGCCAGAAGAGAAATCTATCCCCCTAAGTTTAATACCCACTAAAGCAACATCCAAGTCTTGTCATTTAGAGTGTACTCGGGTGTTTATCCCCACTCTGCTTCAGCTGGTAAAAAGTATAGATCAGATGCTTAATGTTTTTAACAGCCACCTAACAGAAGAATCAATACTGCCAGACACCACAGACTGTCCATCATCAGTGCCTTTACATCAGTGGTGTCCCCGGTTTAACATACTTATAATGCCTTCCAACATTTGATCTATAAGCTTCGCTTGCCTGAACAGAAAGAAACAAACTTCCCTTGTCACACTGTACGAAATGTGCCTGGCTATGAAGTGAGAAAAGAAGCAGAGTATGAACTTCGGGGCTGTGGCTGCAGATGATAGTCATGCTCGCTGCTGGCCGCAGCTCTTTAATTAACAGACAAAATTTCACCATTCCAGAAGATAAGTGGCAATGGCAGGAAAAACATGGCACTCTTGCAGACAGCAGAGACTAAGAGAGTAACTTACACATTATTCCTCATGTTTGAGTTGTTTGATGTGCTATAAACGCAAAGAGAATGAAGCTTCAATTTTTCATCTTTGGTGCTTGTGCTAAAAAGACTCAGACATGTCCAACCTCTCAAGGTTAAAAAAAAAACAGAAAACAAAGTTTACCTGAGATGGCCCAGCACCCTGTCAAGCTGAGTTCTGAAACTGTCCAATGCAGGGGAATCCACCCCTTCCCTTGGCAGATTATTCCAAAGTCTAATTGTTCTCGTGGTGAAAAATTTTCTTCTGGAGTCCAATCAGAATCCCCCCAGGAGAGACTTGTACCCATCACCCTGTGTCTTCTCCATGGGACTCCTTGTAAAAAGGGAGTCTCCATCTTCTTGGTAACCACCTTTTATGTACTGGTACATGATAATAAGGTCTCCCCTAAACCTTCCCTTCTCAAGGCTGAAAATAACCATGTTTTCTCAGCCTTTCTTTATATGGCAGGTCTTCCAGTCCTCTCATCATCTTCATGGCCCTTCTCTGGACCCTCTCCAGCCTATGTGGCTTGACCAGTGCTGAATAGAGAGGGATAATGACTTCTTTATCCCTACTGGTGATGCCCTTGATAATGCAACCCAGTATCCTATCGGCCTTCTTTGCCACTGCAGCATACTTTGGACCCATGTTGAGCTTGTTGTCCACCAAGACCCCCAGGTCCCTTTCCACAGGGCTGCTCTCCAGCCAGGTGGATCGCAGTCAGAGCTGCATTCCTGGGTTATGTATTCCCAGATGCAAGACCTTACAGTTGTCTCTGCTAAACTTCCTAAGGTTACTGCTAGCTCACTCCTCCAGCCTGCCCAGGTCTTCCTGGAGGGTGGCTCTCCCTTCTGGATTGTCAACTTCCCCACTCACTTTGGTCTCATCTGCAAACTTCATGAGTCCTCTTGGTCACAACATCCAAATGACTTATGAAGATGTTAAACAGCATTGGGCCCAATATTGATCCCTGGAGGACCCTGCTTGTGAGTGGTTGCCAGCTTGAGAAAGAGCTATTTACTATTCTGACTGCATCCTAGCAGATTATCACGTGTTTCCTTACCTGGGGTATCCAAGGAAATTCCTTAGCACCTGGTTACTGCTGGAGTTTAGATTTCATTATGATAGAGACCAGCTCTGCATTTCCACGGAGGCCCAGCCCTCTGCCTTAATAACCAGCACAGACCTTGCTCTATGAAACAGCTCAGAAGGGCAGAGGACAATGCATTGCTCTTCCCTGCAGTTTGGCCTACCCATCACCTCATCTTAGCTCAATAATTTTGCTCCAGCCTTTCTGCCGCTGCCTTCCATATAGATACATCTTTTGCTTCCTACCTATTCAGACAAAACAACATTCCCTCCCTTCTGGAAAATCAGGGCACAGTAACACGGCAGCCTCCTAACCCTCGGAGAATGGTGCATCACTCTCAGAAATGCACACCAGGGTTTGTTCTAAATTATCATCACCTGTAACTCAGCTGATACTTCTGCTCAGTCTCTGATTCTGTCATCTGCATTCCTTTCCACTACACGGACATGTGCACATTTACCCTTCCCTCAAGAAAACACTAGTATGAGCGAGGGGTGGCAGAGAGGAAGAGAAGGCAGGCAGTGCGTGTTTGTTCTGCAACAGCATGAGGAAGGTGTTCAGAGGATGGAGTAAGGGCTAGAGCTATCAGCTCGGGGAGAAGAGCTTGCACTGCAATGTGCGCAACACCTGTGGGATGTGATTTTTTCACTTGATAACTAGATTTTATTTTATATTCTCTTCCTTTCCCTGGTTTTCTCTTGCCAACATATAGCACATGGGAATATTTTCCTTCTATAATTAAAGTGGAGATTTGAGATCTCCCGTTCTTGCAATGAATGAAATAAAACTAAACAGACACACACACACACAAAACCTCACAAAGAAGACCACTCTTAAAATCCAGCTAGAGTAGCTCAAGCAAACAGCTAACTCAGATTGGACCAAATAGAGACAGAGAAGGAGGTCTTCTGGGCTCTCGGCAATCTTGTGGATTTGCTGCGTGGTCACCCGTAGTAAAAGTCCTAGGGAGAGCTCGAAGCCTGCTGCTTTCCTGGATTTGGAAGTGAGAACTTGAGGTACCTGTATTTCCTACTTGCATAACATTCCTTCACTCATGTCAAGGTACGAAAGCCTTTAGGATTCAGGGTCAAATTCACTGTGAAAGGAAATGTGCCCTGCTAAAGTCTTCAAAGAGTCAGTCCTGTGAGCTGGAGAATCCAGAATACGAGTCAGCAGCCCATTACCATACTGTATTATTTCAGCCACTATCTCCCTGAAGTGTGGGAAAGGCAGAGGAAACCCTGCTACTGTCTACAAGAATGGCAAAGAGTATGGGGCCTGGGCTAGCAGTTCCGAGATCTGGTCTCGTTCCCAGGCACGCTCTCCTCTCCAGGGAGGCACTGATCATATTCCACCACTCCTCTGAAGTTCTATTTATCCATCTGTAAAATGGGCATGTACTGGCTCTCTTCCATAAAGCACGAAGTTCCACAGAAAACTGCCAGATAAGTGCTAATTACTGTTAAAAATATGATTCTGTCCTAACTCCTTCAGACACGCTAGCAGCAGCTTGGAAAATGAACAGTGCAATCTCAATAACGATGATCAGCCCAACAGCACCGGTCCTGTTCAGCCCTAAATCAGGGCTGGCAGTTTGATGAGTTGCAAGGAAGGCGATATTATGTCTCAAGAGGAAGGGACAAGTGCTGACAGCTCACCAAGGCTTCTGCTGTCTGGACATTCAGCAGCTTTCTGCAAATGCTCCAATTCCCGCGAGAGGGAAGAACAGTGGGGAGGGAGGGAGGGAAAGAAAAACATTTCATAAACTTTTTCTCTTTTTTTTTTTTTTTTTAGTTCTGCTTCTGTTCCTTCTCCCTCCCCAGCTCCTTTTTATTACAAATTAAATAATTACTGGGCTGTAGCCCAAAACACTGAAGATTTCACATCTTGTTTGGTCTAATTATATCAGTCGGCCTGACAAAATGGTTTCATCAATGGAATTGCCTTGCAAGAGCTCAGGCTAATCAATTCTTTGACACTTAATTAAGAACTCTGCTGGTCTGTGAGGATTCGGGGAAAAGGGGGGGGTGGGGGAGATGTTGGGCAGCAGTGTCTGTATATGCACTGTGGAACACAGGTTGTTAAAACTCCTGGCACAAATGGACCTCCACTTCCCTCATTGTCCCTGCTCATCTTCCAGCTTTAATATTACCTCACACTTTAGCTGTCTCTGGAACCGCTGGCTTCAGTTGGGGGTTTTTTATTACTTTAATCTCAGCTCTGCCACCAGTAATGGCTTCAAAACCCCTCTAGGGCCTTAGATCTACTTTCACACAGATGTTTCCAAAGCACACTGCAGCAGACAGGTTCGAAGCGTAACACTTCAAGCTGAAAGCACACTGGACCTCACACAATGATCAGGCTGAGGTTCAGGCAGCAATTCAAGAGGTCAGGCTGCCACAGGGAGAGGAACCCCAGGGAGGTTGTACTGCCCCTGGGGCAGCACCCACACTCCCAGTCAACACAGTGCCTGCAGGTCTCGCTAGCTGCAAGATAAAGGCTTCTCTTTGAAAAATACTGCTACCAACCAGTGCAATCTGGGGATCCCTCAACAGGACAAACTGTGATTTAGGTCGGTGTCAAGCAGATAGTTGTGCTTCTCTTGAATGACTAGTGCATGCAGTTCAGAGCTTGTGTTGGTTTTCATAGTTACATTGGCTTTCAGCTGGCTAAGGGAGGAGACATGATGTTCATTCCAGCATTTAAGTTAGAAAAGAACAAACAGATAGCCTGATCTAGCACAAATATTGCCATTCACTGCAAAGATAACCCACTAATATGTTTTTGAATAGCTCTATACCAGCAACGTAAGCTTAACCTGGTTCAGTACCTTGTATCACTTGGTGGCAGTCTTCTATTCAGCTGGCCCCAGAGCTGAAGTTAACAACTGTGAGCTACTTAAAGTGTATCATTTGAGAAAGGAAAGTGTCGTTTATAAACAAAATAAAAGAATTTAAAACAAAAAAAAACAACCCACAGCAAAACAACCCAAACAAATGAACAAGAGCAAAAAAAAAAAAAAAATTGGGAATTTGCCTTGGTAAAATGTAGTTTATCAAAATTGGAAGAAAACACATGACAGTTGAACCCGATGTAATTTCAGGTGCTAAAGCCACATCATGAAGCTATCTATGCAGCTCTTGCTTCTTGCTCCTCTCATGGAAAGCCAGAGGTTAGCAGTACCAGTGGTAAGCAAGAGCTGGAAAACTCTTAGCTTGACCATACATTAGCCAGGTTGTCATTAAAATGCCTGGTTATGGTCCAGGTTCAGAGCTTCAGGTTCAATTCCAGTAGGAGCAAAGACTAAGAGCTGGAAGGCCAAATGCTTTGCTGCAAAGAAAGTAGCCAGTGACAGGCTCCTTCACAACATACTCAGAGCTCTGACACAGTGAGCAGTAAATACCTCACCATCATAAACTGCAGATTTGGGAGTGTAACTCGGAGGGCTTTGGATGAAAGACAAACCTTAAGAAGCCTTAACCTTTTCAAGTTTAGGATTCACATTTCAAATTGAACATTACCTTTCAGGTTCATCCAATAATCAGATGTTTGTTATGAAAGGAATCAACCAAGGATGTAACAGGAAATTACAAAGTTCAATTTACATACATTGTCTCTACATCTAAAAGACATTAACTAGTAACTGTAAACTCCTGCATTTGTTGGATCCATTCCTGGTTTGGAAAGCCACAAGAGTCCTAAAAGAACCCGAAGACCATTAATAAGAAAAATAAAATCCAAATGTTAAGTGCAACATGTCTAACTTTTATCATTACCAGATGGCAAGACTGGCACGTGCATGGGAGACTCCCTGAATTCAAGATCCCATGTGGGAAAGTAAACTGGTAACAGCGGTAGATTCTATAGACACACTCAAGTTTTGGCCACCTTGGAAGACTGTGGAGAAGCCAGTCAGGCTGTACAGAACCAAAAGTGGAGGAAGGCAAGCAGGCATCTTACTTTGATTCTCAGCTTCTGAGAAGGTTAACCTCACTTAAGCAGGATCAAGAAGAGAGGGTCTAATTTTCTCTTTGTCAGCCTTTGTCATTGTCCTTCTCCCAATGTTAACACCGCAGTGAGAGAACTTGTCACTTTGCACTTCCTGCCGTCAGGATGTATTTTTCTGTATCCTCTCCTCTCACTACTGTTAAGCTTTCAAATTCTTTTTTCAACCCAGGAAAGCAATCACCCCTCCACCTCTCCACCAATTTTCCACTCTTCTGAAAATAAGAGTTGCTGCCTTTTCAGTGTCTTTGGTGGAGGTGTCTCAGTTTGCACAGTGGAAAACTTTGCCAAGACTAGAAAATAAACCTAATTAAAATTATACAAGTAGTAGCAGACAAGTTCTTTCCCTGCTAAACCAAATCTGAGTTTGTAGCTTGCAGCAAACAGTGAGCTTTGTGAAGAACTAGCTGACTATCTGGATCAGCTGGTACCAAAAAAAGAACACAGCAGAGCAAACAGAACACGAGGCTAGTGAAAAATGAAATTTGGGAATGAATTAATTAGGAACAGAATGAGAAAGATGGAAAAAAGGAAGAACTACTTGTATAAAGCTCTACACTGACTCCAGTGTTTTGGTGTTGACTGTCAGGAAGTGAATATTTCGCTGTCAGAAATGTGCAAATCTTTCATATTCGGTCTTGGTTTGGGGTTTTTTTTTGGTGGTAGGTAAAAAAAAAAAAAAAAAGAGAGAGAAAAAGGTCCATTTGCCTCTTCCCAGAGAATATGATTTCAAATTTCAATTAAAATGAAATGAGCAGCACGATTATCACTATAGAGCAGGCGCCTGGTAGCAGCAATAGGCCTCTTTCACTGCCATGGCAACCGGGCCTCATTGTCACGGCTACCTTGGCACTACATGTAATTGTCGATGTGTGAGCCTGACTGATAATACACAATCAATACCCCATAAGCAGCAAACATAATTTTCAGTCTGAGGGAAAGAAAAAAGGGGGGGGGAGGGAGGATGCTTGCAAAAGAGAAAGAAAGAAGGAAACAGGGGAAGCAAGGAAAATAGAGAGTGGGAAAGAGAAAGAAGAAAGACCAACTCCAAAACACCTTTAACAATGAAGGATGCTGCTTTTTTTTTTTTTTCTATAAAGTGGATAGCTGAAAAAATCTCACCAGGACACATGAGCACCTGCTAAGTCCTTCTAATTATATATTAACTAATTGTTTACGCCAACATCATTAAAGCATTATCCAAACACCACATCAACCAAGAGAATGCTTTTGTATGTAATCAACAGTAATTCTGATAATGCCAAATTCTCAGGGAAGAGCTGGCACTTACAGTCCAGAGCAGGAAGCTGATTTTTCTATATGGATCATTAGGTTTTTGTCTCACTGAGTATAAAAACAAACCCAAAAAAGCCCATGGAACAAACAGATCATGTAAGGAAAAGGGGAGCTTAGTCCACAAAGACAAAGCAGAAAGCAAACCATGATATCAAAGTGGAGACAGGTGCAGGAGAATAAATGGAGAAATAAAAAGTCTGCTCAGTATTAACACTCAATCCTTTGGTCACCTCATGTTCTTGTCTGAACACCGTGTCATTTTACCTAACGTTTGCATGCTGTGCAGTGCAATCAGATCCTATCACTAGTGTAACACAGATATGAATGGAAATGAAGAATAAGAAAGGACACGCAGAAGAGTATAAAGAGAGAAGTGGAGGAAAAGAAACTAAAAGAACTGTGCAGAAAAATAAAACAAAACAAACCCCCAACAAAACAGAAAAAAAAGAGGTGAAGGAAAAAGCTTGACACTATTTTTTATAGTCGTGGGGCCCAAGCACACAGGTATGTTGGTTTCAGTGTGAGCTACTTGCATGCTACACCTGCATATGTGGGCAAAACAGAGCACACAAGACTATCAACTGGTACCAGTGGGTTATGTTGATAAGGTCTCAAGAAGCTAGAAATGTGGCCACGCAGCATCGGCCATTCTTCTCCAGATGACAGGCCAAGAAGCAATGCCACTGAGATTTCACATCAAGCTGGAGTAAAATCCCTATGGTCTGGCGTGAAGTCAGTGTCTTGAGGGTTAAGGTACTTTATTCCCTCAAAAGTTTCCAAGGAAAGCTGTGGACTCACCTAAAAAATTGAGGGAATAGCAAAAGAAATGGATCCCTGCAGACACTGAAACAGTGATCTCAAAAATTCCTTAATGGGATCTAACTATTCTAGCAGAAAAAGTCACAGACTCACCAAAGCATGTAGAGGTGAGATGCTGGCATCTCAGACCCCTGCACACCTCTGGATGTATCAGGTGGTGTCAGTGGCATTGAAGATAGTTAAGGAAAATGTCCATGTACCTGTTCAGAATGGCACACGAAGGAAGGGGTTCATGTTTTCAAACCATCACCTTTTGGGTCTTTTTCTTTTCTTTAGTAGTTCTACTTATTCCTATGAGGAATAAACTCAAAAGATGTTTTGCAGATATACACGAGCAACTTCTGGGCTTCATAGCAGAGTGCAGGGGAAGCTGATGATACAACATAACACTGATAAGCTTAGCATATTAATACTGAATGCACAGTGGGAATGTCTTCCTAAATCCCGCAAGAGATAATCATCTGTCATAAATTAGTTACACAGAGACAGAGAGGAAGCTCTTCGCTGGCTTGGATGAACATGGGCAAATATGAATCACTCTATTTTATGGTCTACCATTTCTTAAATATCAGCATTTGCATCTGCTGAACCTGGCTATGTACCTTTGGTTTTAGACCGATGTCTTTGCGCTGGTGTGCTTCTCCGAGATACCTCATGTGGCAATATTAATTTTAAAAAGTATATTGTGCATTCAAGTATCAAATGCACAAGTAAAAATATGTTCCTGAATGGGTCAGGTTAGACAAAGTTCCCAAATCCTGCATCCAGCCACACGATGCAGTTGCTGCTGGAAGTTCAGCTTTCCTAAACAAATGATTTTATTATGATTACATTGGCAGCATAACTCCTAAGTACAGTATCAATCACCTCCTGCGTGAAGGATAAGCACATCATACAGATATGCCAAGTCCAAGAAGAATCCTGCATTTGTACCGTAGCAATATGCTTTGCATTCCCTTATTGATGAACAATGCAATTCCCATAAAGCAGACCAAGGGAGAGTTACATGAAGCAGCCTTAGCTCTCCCCTTTTTAATCCAGATCTGAGAGAAAAATAATGAAGGATATAAATCTGACCACATCTTATATAAAGACCAGCATGGTCATATATCATATAGCCCTGAATATTTTAACGTACCTTTTCAAAGTCCCTTGCTCTTCTGAAAGCGCACGATAGCATCTTCCTAAAACTTGCGCTCGCTCTGGAAAGATTAACTGTAACTTGCACCTTTATTTGTCAAATTCACACTGCAGAAAAGATAGGATAATTGGGCCCCAGTTGTCTAACATTTATGGAACAAGCCTCTGATAACAACAGATTGATTGACAGCTCCAGTCGTAGAACACAAACACAAAGTCTTTTGGATTGTAATGTTCTAAGTGTTGATGCTAGAGGTTGAAAAGCAAAATTAAACAATAATAAAGGACATGCCTGCAACCAATGCAACATCAGAAATTTCCCCGAGGTTTCACTGAGGTCTGATAGAATCATTCTAAAATAAAACTTGAAGACACTATAAAGTTCTAGTTTTCCTAACGCTCCCCTAGGCTTGCCAGGGATGCCTCATCATTTCCCAGTATCTCAAGAACTACTTTCCAGACACTAAGAAAGCTTTAATTTTCTTTTTACTTTATGGACTTGCACTCCATCTTACCTTCTACCTCTGCTCCTGACCAGTCCTCCTCAATCACACACACTCTGAAAATGAATATAAACCCCTAGCAGACAAAGCCAGCAATCTGTTCAGTTCTGTCTCTTTGTCAGATTATCTGATCTATTCTTACTTTCAAGTTCTGTTTGAAACAGTATGTCAGGGGAAGCAATCAAAACCATTTTTGTTTACTGCATCCTCTGTAGTAATTGCAACCTTTTATGATTTTTCTAAAGACAAATGATTAATGAAGTCTAATTTGTGCTATAATTAGAAAGAAATTAAACAGTTGCTCTTTTCCTCCCAAAACAATGTTAAGAATATCCATTGAGTATATTACATACACTCAGAACACACGGGTAGTTACGTACTGCGACCTCGTAGCTACTAAGGTAGTAGAGGCCTTCCCTGACCAGCTCACTGCAGGATGAAGGCCTGCCATACTGGAAAACATCCTCTGCCTTCAGAAATATGCATCTGTTGCTTTTGGTACTTGCACTGAGACGTGCTGAAGAATGCAAGCTCCCTCTACACATATTCTTCAAGAATTAGAAAATACGGCCACCTTCCATAACTCAGAAATCCATAACCTCACTTGTGAGATGTGGCGATGGGGTGGGATGCGTGGACTTGGGAGACATGGACTCTACAGCCTAAGAGGAGAGAACACAAAGGACACAGCAGTCTGACAAACGCTAAAACCCTTTCTGTGAACCACTCCAATGAGGTCCTACCCCTAATCACAACATTTACAGCTGCTTATTTATCATTTGCACTACCTAAGGTAAGTAGTGGAACAACCACACAATGGAAAATCCCATTTCCTGTAGCACAGAGACAACATGCACAGCTAATAGCAAAGCTCCAGAAAACCTCTGAGTCCAACAAAACATAGAACCATAGAATCATTTTTATCAGAAAAGACCTTTAAGATCATTGAGTCCAGCCACTAACATAACACTGCCAATCCCACCACTAAACCATGTCCCTAAGCATCTCATCAACAAAGCTTTTAAACACCGCCAGGGATGGTGCCTCCACCACTTCCCTGGGCAGCCTGTTCCAGCACTCGACAACCCTTTTAGTGAAGAAGTTTTTTCTAATCTCCAGCCTAAACCTCCCCCGGTGCAACTTGATGACATTTTCTCTTGTTCTATCACTTGCTACCTGTGAGAATAGACTGATCCCCACCTTTCTACAATCTCCTTCCAGGTAGCTGTACAGAGTGATAAGGTCTCCCTTGAGCCTCCTGTTCTCCAGACAAAACAACTCCAATTTCCTCAGCTGCTCCTTATACGACTTGTTCTCTAGACCCTTCACCAGCTTCGTTGCTCCTCCTTGGAAATGCAACCATAGAATCATAGACTGGTTTGGGTTGTAAGGGACCTTTAAACATCATCTAATCTAAAGCCCCTGCAGTGAGCAGGGATATATTTAACTAGATCAGGTTGCTCAGAGTCCCATCCAACCTGATCTTGAACAGAGATGGGGAATCTACCATCTCTCTAGGCAAACAGCATTTCTCCACCCTAACTGTAAAAAATTTCTTCCTTCTACCTAGTCTAAATCTCCCCTCTTTTAGTTTAAAACCATTACACCTTGTTTTGTTGCAACAGACCCTACTAAAAAGACTGTCCACATCTTTCTTATAGGCACCCTTTAAGTATTGAAAGGCTACAATAACAACTCTCCAGAGCCTTCTCTTCTCTAGGCTGAACAACCCAAACACTCTCAGCTTTTCTTCACAGCTGTCCTGGTCTGAGCTTCTCAGCTCAGTCTCTTCTAACTAACTGCACTGTCTGAAGTTAACGTCAGATTTTTGCAGACGGTGCCTGCTTCTAGCAGTGATAATGCTTCATCTTTAGACTTACTAGCACGGGCTGGTGTG
>JANHFX010028178.1:23885-39947 GCA_027560015.1 Chloroceryle amazona
AGCTGTTTCATCCCTTTGATCATTTTTGTGGCCCTCCCCTGGATGCAATCCAACACTCTCACATCCTTATGCTGAGGACTCCAGAGCTGGACACAGTACTCCAGCTAAATCTGAAAAATCATTTTCTATTAAAAAGCCCATCTCCTCCAAAATGATCTAATAGGCAGCCCATCCAAGCTGGGACGAACAAAACCCTCCTGAAAAGGAACCTGGGCCAATGGGTGACTACATCTGGCTTCCCTAGGCATATCATCCCTCTCAAAAAACTGACCCTGTCCTCGTAAATGGCTCTGGCATCCAGTAGAGGTAGTGATTTGAAGTCAGTGTTACAGCTCAGGCTGCTTGTACACAAGGCTACCAGTGATTGCAGGGGCTGTTTGACAAAACCTGCCTGATTGCTGGGAAGGGAAGCTCACAGAAAACAGCCTGCTACAATAAACATCTATGAGGCTTTGAAGGGCGTGTAATACAAAGACTGCAGTGGGGAAGAGACAGAAGAAGGGGAAAGAAACAATTCCAGGTTGTGCAATTAGGAAGAAAAAGACACAAAAGAACATGCAGGAGAAATGTTGAGATGCATTTCTGTTTGGCAACAAATCCCCTGGAACAGCTTCTGCAAAGTGATGGTGGAATCTGTGTTGCTTTAGTCATTTATAATTAGACTGGATGTATCACTGGTGAATGTGAGACAAAGAACAAACTTGCAGCAAATGCCAGAGGAACAAGGAAGATGGCACAGGTGTTTGCCATTTCTTCTGTCTAAGGCATCTTTCACTTCATCCTTAACTGCTTTCTAGCCTTTCTCTATAAACCTGTTAATCCCCCTATCCTGGCAAAATTCCAGTTTAGTAATTAGTTTCTGCCTACCTTAAATTTCTTTTTGTGGCTTTGATTTCTTCTAGCATTATTGTATCTCCTTTTAAGTGAAGTATAATATTGTGCTGGCATGTTCCACTCCAGAAGTAGTTGCTAATACACACAGAAGAGGAATGTGGTGGCTGTTTAAAAGAGCTCAGCAAACACGAAAATGTATCACAGCAAGTGGAGGAGGAGATCGCAGCCAATACAAATCTGCTGCAGAATCTAAGCAGAAAATAGCTCTTTGAATTGGAACTACACCAGAACCCTGGATTTAACATATCTACAATTGTGAAAACTGACAGAAGATCTTTACAAACACCAACACTCACGAAATAAGTCTATGATTTATCCCAAAAGGGCAGTGGAATCAGTACCACTTCAAGGGACAAAAGACCATCTATTGAGTCATCCGTATTACTTCCTGAAAAAAAAACTCTCTTGGGTTTTCGTTTTTGGTTTTGTTTGAGATCTTCTTTTCAAGCCCTAACTAACTCTATGCGAAATCTGGTGAGAGCACAGCCCAAGGCAGTGAGGCTGCAGGAAGTCAACTGAATCCTTTTGCAGACAACTCTCCCATCCTGTTTTTCAGAAAATAGCTCAGTCTTGGGAATCTATGAAAAAGTAAAAACCCCACAGACCAAACTTGAAAAGCAACAACAAACATAAAAATAAGATGTTGGATTATTTTCCTCTCCTCTTTCTTATTCTGCAGAAACTTGCAAATTTAAGTTCCTAGGTGGTTTGATTTTTTTTCCTCTTCTAAAAATGCACCCAATCTAAGAAGTACACAAGACTGCTTACTTTTAAAATGCAAATGTTCAAGAAAAACACATACCAGAAAAAGGATTATCATTTCTTCCCGCTGCCCTTCCCAATGAAATAAGTTGTGTGTAAACCACATGCAAAAGTAATCCCCTGGAAACTACATACTAGGATCTCAAGAGACATGGAAGAAGAACTAGAGATGACAGGATTTTCTGACATTCATTACAATTATTGTTCACTTTTTGAAAAGGAACATAGATATTGAAGAAATATTAAAGCTTTTTTTTTTTTTAAACTGCAAATAAAAAAAAAAAAGAAGTAACTGCATTAGTTAAATCCATTCTCACATCTTGAGAGGATATTTATTTTCTCTGAGGGCTGATAAACGTTCCCGATGACATGCTTTCTAATTTTAAAATCACTCTCACTTCACAGGTTTGAAAAAGCTGATGTCAGGGAGTGAGTGGGTGGGTCTGTTTTAAGTGTGATTCACACATTAGATTCTCTTATCAGCTTGTGCATATTCCCAAGTGCTATGCACAGGCTGTTGGGTTAACGGAAAGTCCAACAGGGAAAGGGTCATTTGGAAGGAGCTAATCAAGACAAGGAAAAGAAACAGAGAAAAGTTGTTACATCGCCTTTTCTTCGTGTGTCATGCATGCAACTATACCGGCCCTATCTACGCCACAACAGAGCACAGCCCACCCGCAAAGGGGCTCTCCCTGCCCTTCTTCCCACCACCTTCTGACTCTCTATAATGCAGGAGTAAATGCAAGTCTGTCATGATCTCCCCCATAAATGAAGCCATGTTTTCAAATATGCCTTTACTAGAGCACAAGAACTAGCTCCCAAGCCAAGGCTGATTCACAGCGTAGTGTTGGTGGAAGGATTATACTTATGAGGGAGCCTGAAATAACAGACTGCCCTACTAACAAGCCATTCCTTCTGTACACACTTTTATATATTATTTGCTCCTACTGTGGGTCTGATCAGGATAGCTCCTCCTCGAAGTAAATCCTGAAAGCAAGAAAAAGCTCTTCCTGAGATATTAGTATTGGGACTAAGAACCATTCAAATATCTGAGATGAAATACTAAATGATGATGTCAGCTGCCTAGGTGACACGGATGTCAGGCCATTAAACTTTTTTTGCAGCTTGGCCTATTTCTCAGATGATCAGACTATCGATAGCAGAGCTACAGCTGCCTTTCTTCAAAGTCCTTTGCTAGTGCTTTGTCTCTTCTCCCTCTGATTGTCACACATTTACAGGTAAAGAAGAAGGTGCTATGGACTGATGAGATGGCAACCCTGTACCATCATCTCGGTGGAAAAATGAAATTCACCCGTGGCAAGGCTACAAGAAGATTCTGTACGATGGCTGCTGGACACAGAAATGCCCCGAGGCACAATCTGGCACTCTCATTCCCTGTATGACTAACATAATCCACAATGAACAGCACCATCACAAAGTCTCTGCAAATCGTGCCTTAGCCTAAGCAACTGGAAAAGGTTCTGTTGACTGCAATGCACATGCCTTAATTGTCAGAAGTTAGCAAGCACAGCAGAGGTGGGGGAGGTAGGAAGAAGGCTGGGTGGTAGGGAGGGAACGTATATGATACAGACACACACTACACTGTAATTAAGGGTAATTTCAGAAGCATTTACCTGTGTTTCAGTGTCTGACAACTTTTCACTTGTGAATGCTGCAAACGTCTCAGCTCTACAGACTGATCTTGTTTTTATGTTGCAGGGATGGGAGGAGCAGAAAAATGAGTCGTTCTCTGATTTAATTACCTCCTCTGATTTGAGCAACATGCAGTGAAATACAGTTTAACTCTTACTCAGAAAGATTTAAGTGCCTACACTAAAGCAGAACTGAAATTGAGCCATGACTAGTGTCTGCATACACAGAGATACTGTAGAGGCTGCCCTGCCTGCAGAGGTGACCAAGAAGGAATGCTGCCATCTGGAGAACTCAGGTGCTTCGAAGAACTACACTGAAACCTTAACTTCACTTGATATGACTTTTAGCTAGCACAAAGGTTACCATAAATGTCACCTTTGTTCAGTCGCCAACCCAAAAGCCACTGCTCGATTTCCATTTTGTTTTGCTGCAAATCTGAGGTTCCCCATCCTTCTTGTTGAAAAATTACTATGATGGGAATAAAACCAGAGCTGCAAATCAGGTAACTCAGGTTACCTTCCTCATTCCACAGATGTCTCTGTCTTGGGCCCATTGCATCACTTAGCATTGCTGTTTTCCTGCTCCTTAAAGCAGAAGCAGCATCTTCCACCTTTGTCAAGTGCTCTGAAAGCTGGCACTCCAAAACATCTGAAAGATGAGTACTTTGGAGAACTCCAGAGTTAAAGAATTGTCAGGAAAAAGACATTTTAATGGAATCCTAAAGATCGGGTCAAAGAATCAGTACTTGCCTCACGTTTTTATTTACTTATTTTTTAAATTAGCTTAACAATTGTGCTCCAGGTCCTGATCCACAATGTCAGTCTCTGTCATGTCAAGGTGACACATCACACTATGTCAGATGGCACACGATATTGTATGGCATGAAGACAAAACATTTCATCCCGACTTGTTGGTGATAGGAGAAAAGAACAGAAAATTAAAGATTAAAATTATTTTCTCTCGTATAAAATAGCATCACAGTTTATTTTATCCATCATTTTACCCTACATATGGAAAATATTTCCAGAGCTTATAGCAGAGAGTGACTGAAAGCATCAAGCAGAACCACACAAACTTTGGACAGACGATACAATTTATTTTCTCAAATGCTTCTGTTCTGACCCTCAGCTCCCCAGCTGGTTGAGGCTTAGATGATACAATAATATTGCCACCCTCTTCAGAACTCATCCTCTTCTTTTTTCTAACTATAGCAATTATTCCATGAGGTAACTCAACCAGATCCATTACTGGACCTGTGCTGAAACTTGTGTTCTTTTAGTCTTTCAAGTCTTGGAAATGTCCCCTCTGGGGCTGGAATCTATAGCAGAAGAGTGTGAAATCATTAGATTCTTTTACTCCATTATGGACAGGATTTGATGCTATAACTACAGAGCTGAAGAATTTGTAACTCATCTACACTTACTGTTTTCATATAGGCTAAATATCTTCTTCCAGTCCATTTTCTCTCTTGCTTTCACTGGGAAAAATGAGGATCTTCTAAGAAGGCCAGAGTGTGGCCACTACAACGTGAGAATACCTGCTTCCTTTCAGGGTGGCACACAGATCTTGTAAACATGGATATGACATTTCCTTATTTCTCTTTGGAATGTGATTTCCATTTGTTCCATTTTTAACCAGAGCAGCATGTATCTGAACTCCATTGCCTATAGCTCACAAATGCTCTATGTGAAGAAGCTTTGAAGTAATGACCACTGATGATCCATTGGGGTAGAAATCTGAACAACTATGACCTCCATCTCTGTACTGAAGAAGCAGTAAAATCTTTCTGTAACAGAGCTAATCTGTCACTGACAGCAGAAAGTACCACAATCAGCTGATAAAACACCAAGCAGATTCCGCTGAACTGTGTGGTAACAGCAATTAACTTTGGGTTATCACGTGTCCACCTCTGAGAAGGAAGCATGACTGTGTCCCATGCTAGTGTCAGACTGATTGGAAAATCTTCTGGTATTACACTTCCATCAAGCAGCCCTGATTAGGTGAGTCCCTTTCCCTCACTATAGAGAGCTCTCCCTTGGGATACCGCGTTGCCCACACTCCCACTGCATGGTTTACTGCTGAGATGGAACGGACAGTCATGCCAGTGGGCAGAGCAGCAAGTAGAGAAAGGTGATGATGGTCAGGGTCTGATAGTGAATTGTAAGCAAGGAGAGCTTACTGTAATGACAATGTAAAGTTCAGGATGGGCTTTTTGAAATTGAGCTAAATCAAGAAATGACCCAAGTTTCTGACACGAGCTAAAATGTGCAAGAGGAGAAAGAAATAGGAAGGGAAGTATCATGAATACTTTGTATTCACTTCCACTTCCATGGACTGACTTGACCACTGTTGGTGAGCAAAATATCACAGCAGCTGCTCCTTCTTCCCTGAAAAATATTAGTGACGGAAAAAATCCTTCCTTCCATTAATCCTTCCTGTCAGAGCAAACAAGGTCCTGCAGAGCATACCTGTGTCAGAATACAGCTCAGCTGCTGCAGAGCTAGGGGCTGGGTTCAGGCTAAACTTGTACAGGACTTCTTTAGGAGGTTCCGTCATAGGCTGAAAACATGATTGACCCGAACAAAACAAAAGTATGTGACAGTAAGTTAAAAGTATGTCTGACCATCAGCTCTGGGAACAACAAGATCAGCCACATCTCCCCAAAGCCCAGGTACAGATTCACGTGGCAGACAGAGCTACTCAGCATAACAAAGATGGGAGGAGCAGGAGTTCATACAGGACCTAGCAGTCCTCTTCAGAAGGTGATTCAGAACAAATGCCTAACATAGGTGCTCCAAAACTCTGATGGATCTCATTTCTCTTCACAGACTCATAGATCAAGCTCAGGTCCAACTTTCCTCTGTGAAGAAAACACTGACAACAACATACAGTAAACACTATTCAGTCTTCCCTGACTGAGGGTTACTAATGAGTCCCCCTGCCAGCACTTGCCCTCCTGCATAGCTGTCTCTCACCTTATATCCATTAACAGCCCCATGAACGTTCCAAATAGGTTCCTTACTGGGAGGAACATATAGGAATAGATTACTTATCTCCATGAGGCTGACTGCTCCACTGACTTCTCCAGCCCTACAGAGAGCTTTGAGAACAAGCATCCCACTTAAACCCCAGGGCCAAACCGGCAGCGAATGCACAGGCAGCTGCCAGGATGGCTGGATGTCTCTGATACAGCAGTGAGCATCCTATCCTCTTGCTGGTCTCTGTTTGGAAACCAAACAACCATTTGTAAATCATTTTTAATTGTCATGTTAAAGAGCACGGAGTACAGCAGTCAGAGAGCTTGTGGTGCTGGAGGCCTGGCACCTCCATCAGGCACGGATCAGCAGGCAGGATAATAAGAGGAAAAGCTGCAGGGTTACATAAGCAGGCACAGGCTGGCAAGTGGGAGCCTGAGAGAGGAGGGCGAGTGCATGCCCTCTCCCTGCTCCCTTCTGGGGAGCAACTCATGTGAACTCGATGGCAACACAACCCCTTATGTCGCGGATTAATTTGGCGCGTTGCAAAGGCACCCAACTCAAATCCTTGGGGAATTTTTTACAATGAAATGGCCACGTTACTTGTAAATTTTCTCTTTTTAAAAAATGGGAAGTGGCTTTTTCAGTTCCTAATGACTCATCCCTACCTTAACTAGAAAGGAACGAGAGACAGGTTGCTGCTAAGGTTCAGCAGGCTCTGACTTGCTATTCACCTTTTCGGTATTATGCTTTTTTACCAGCTTTTAATCAAAAAATTTCCTAGAAAATCTCACCAAGCTAGGGATCTCCTTTCCAGAAGACAAGGTTCTCCAGGAAGAGATACATAAAATCATAAAGGCACAGTCACTGTGGAATTATCTTTTCAGCAAGTCCTATACTAAGTGGAGAAAACAAACTTTATGTTGCTCTAGAAGCATGGGTCCATTTGCATTAGCTTGCCTGCCTTGGGGTATTTGTGAAACACCAAACTTAGGTTTGTATCCCGTATATACAAAGCAATAATACATCATAACAGGCCTTCATCAAACTTCACGTGCTTCTCACCACTACTACTTGCTATTAAAGACTCCACCACACATTAAACCATAGTACCTTCAGCTGAGCTCCAGAGGAGAAATACCCTCAAATTCCTTGTTCACCAATCTCATCACTAGAGTACTGGGAAGCATAGCAAAGCAAGGACTGAAAGCAAGGGTCCACCCAGCCTTCATCATGGAATAGCTAGACTACTGTAGTAGAAAGTCCTGGGTGCATCTTCTCAGTAGGTATAATCATTATGCAAAGCAGCAGGTAGCAAGAGGAAGGCACAGAAAAGGGTTCTGCTTCACTGAGGATTCTTATTACTGCTTAAATACAGAAGATTGGATTTTCTTTCATTATTGCTCCCCAGGAGGCCATGGGCCTTGCAGCTCTAGGTTGTTTTGTAATCTGACATAAGGGACACCTGTTCCTCTGCGGCACATGGGTTCACTTGGCAAACGTGCTGTGGTTCCGTTGTGAGCAGCAGAAGACCCGTGCTTAGCACAGTCTGAGGGTGGAAGGCAGAAATGGCTAACTGCTGCCCTTCAGTCTCCGAGAAGATGCTTTGATTGCTGTTATACTATTTATAGTTTCAAAGAGCTATCCTTGCAACTAGCAGTAAGAAGCTGAGAACACTCATAGTTACATCCAGCTCGTCTACAGCAGCACTTCCACATTGCATCAGTTTTGCCATCCAGAAATTAATTTTATGACAACTGAATTTCATGATAAATACATTAAATACATACCAACTTCATGAAAGCAGCCGACAAATGCTCCAGAACTTAGTTCATTATGTTTATGAAGAAGTCCAATCCAACACTGATCAGGAGAATCAGCCTCATCTTTTCTGTTATTCCTTCCAAAGCTTTCCCAGCCGTAGGGAACGGAATTGATGCACAATACCAAACGCAGCCAGTTCCCTGTGTCCACACTTGATTTCAGTGGCCTGGATAAACGTGTTCCTCTATATAAGAAACCCCTTCCAGAAGCTTTAAACACTTTAACCTTTTCTCCTCCCTTTAAGTCTTGTGGTTCCCCCCATGCTCTCTCATCTAAACAATAACCAAAGTGGCAATAAATTGGAGTGTTGATTTGTCTGTAATTTTCATCTGAGTCCAAACTGGCTTTTTTAAAGTATTGGAGTTTGTTTCTTTTCAGTGCCATGGTATTGAGTACTTCCTAACTCTCTATAGGCAGTAAATAGAGGATGAGATAATAAGGTTAAAGTCACCAGAACTGTTAAGAAAATCTGTCCCCAGTGACAGAGCCCACAGAAAGACAGGTAAGAAGGAGCAGGCTATGAGAGGTGTGGGTTGTCCTCACACAGTTCTGCAGAACATTGACACTGAAGTGTACAGGTGACAAGATAAGTGTTAGCTTTGTGAATTACTTCACTTCTCATCTTATTAGCAGGAAGATCGAATTGGTTTTAGGCTCAAAGCAGAACCTGGGAAGAACAGCACCCACTCTGACAATATACCAAACCAGGAATGCTAGGAAATCTTACACAAATACACAGATAGCCTTTTCTCTTACTGCCAGTCACACTCCTGGAAATGAATAAATACTTCTGACGATGAATGAACACTTCTGACAGATGAACTTTGGCAAACTGAACTCAAGTGGTTTAAGACATGACTATACACGTCTGTCTACCCCTCCACTTCACTGGAGAATTCCATCCTCGAAAGTAAGTCAACAAAATGGGAAGTTTGTCCATGCCTTGTTTGCTCCAGGTCACAAATCCTAACCAGCATCTTAGCACAAACCCATCTTCTCTGGTGGCTTCATCTCGGTTGTTAGACTGTGTCATGAAAATGCGAACACTCCACTCATTCTGCCACCCCACTGACAAAAATGATAACCACATAAGGCACATGAAGGACAGGGAGGTAAGCCTAGGTAGTCAGCATAGATTTACTAGGGGCAAGTCCTGCCTGACCAACCTAGTGGCTTTCTACAATAAGTGACTGCATCAGTCAACAAGGGTAGACCTACAGATGTTGTCTAGCTGGACTTCTGCAAGGCCTTTGACATGGTCCCCCACAACATCCTTATCTCTCAGTTGGAGAATTATGGGTTCAGTGGATAGACTGCTCAGTGGATAAAGAACTGGCCAGATGGTCGCATCCAGAGGGTGATGGTCAATGGCTCGATGTCCATATGGAGGAAGGTGATGACTGGTGTCCCTCAGGGGTCTCTGCTGGGACCAGTGTTGTTTAATATCTTCATTAATGATATTGACAGTGGCATTGAGTGAACCCTCAGCAAGTTTGCAGATGATACCAAGCTGGGGGGTGCAGTTGATATGCCAGAGGGATGGGATGCCATGCAGAGGGACCTGGGTAGGCTGGAGAGGTGGGCCCAGATGAAACTTATGAGGTCCAACAGGGCCAAGTGCAGGGTCCTGCACTTGGGCCAGGGCAACCAGCATTATCAGTATAGGCTGGGAGAGGATACACTGGAGACCAGTCCTGTGGAAAGGGACTTGGGGGTGCTGGTGGATGAAAAACTGGGTATGAGCCACCAATGTGCAATCGCAGCCCAGAAGGCAAATCACATCCTGGGCTGCATCAAAAGAACTGTTGCCAGCAGATCATGAGAGGTGATTCTGCCCCTCTGCTCTGCCCAGGTGAGACCTCACCTGGAGTTCTGGAGCCCCCAGCAAAAGAAGGATGCAGACATACTGGAACATGTCCAGAGGAGGCCACCAAAATGATCAGGGGAATGGAGCATCTCTCGTATGCAGACAGGCTGAGGGAGCTGGGGTTGTTCAGCCTGGAGAAGAGAAGGCTCTGGGGGTACCTTATGGTGACCTTCCAGTACCTGAAGGGGGCTACATGAAGGTGGGGTAGGTCTATTCAAAAGGGTTTGTAACGATAGGACGAGGAGCAATGGTTTTAAGCTAGGAAGGGATAGATTTAGACCGGACATGAGAAAAAAGTTCTTTAATACAAGGGTGACAGACACTGGAATGGGCTGCCCAGAGAGGTGGTGGAGGCCCCATCCCTGGAGTCATTCAAGGTCAGGCTTGCTGGGGCTCTGAGCAACCTGCCCTAGGTAGAGATGTCCCTACTTGTGTAGGGAGGTTGGACCAGATGACCTCCAGAAGTCCCTTCCAGCCTAAAACAGTCTATGATTCTGTGCACTGGGATAGAGTTCACAACAGAGAAATATAATGTTCAGTACAACTACATCTGCCACAGTCTACCAGTGCTGCCCTAGGATCATTTAGGCTATGCTGACTTCCAACATTTTACTTTATTCAATTCATGGTCTTACAGCAAAACTAGGGTGCAAAAATATCCATCAGTCCATCGTGCAATTAAATTGATTTGTCTGTCTCCCTTCCTTTCTGAAATGCAATTCTTTTAACATGAATTGCCTGTAAAGCCACTAACAGTTTCCTTCCTTCCACCAGTTCCTTTTGGAATTGCTGAAGAAGCTTTCTTCTACAGGTGCTGTCCTTTCATTCCATGAAGAAGCATGGTATGAAAGCTACATGAAGGGTTTTTGCTTTCAAGCACATTCAGTTTTTTGACTGCTGCTCTAAGGTGAAGATAAAATAAAAACATAGAGTAAAACACAAAAGAGAGGAGCACAAACCAACCCCCCAAAAGGATTAACTACACAAGACAGAAAACAAAGGAAGGCTCAAGATACTCTTGAACTCACAACATTTAAAAAATCTATTTCCTGGCTCCCTAGATTTTATGTAGGAACTCGGGGCTTGGAGGTAGTGAATTTATGCTTCAGGGGAAAAGAGAATGTTACCCCTCCCATTTGCAGTTTTCTTCAGTTCATTAAATGAAAGAAATTGATTTGGTGAAGGTAATTTTGTAATTAAAAAGCTTATCATGGCTTTCTCTAATGAGCTAAGCAAACAGACAGTAATTCAGTGACAATATTTACACAGTGCACACTGGGGGACATTTGTTTAGAAAATTAAATAATAGAAGTAAATGGGAAGAGGAGAGAAGGGAAAGTAAGTGAAGGAGAAGAGGTCAATTCTAGATCCAAGTTCATCCCAGGATGCTGATCCCCAGATGACTTGTTCCTGTTCTCTTTGTATCACAGCAGCAAAAGGAAGAAAGGAATTTAAGCGACCTATGCTACCTGCCCTGCGTAAGTGGTCTTTTCACAGCCTGAATTTACTGTTTTCATATCTCCAGCTGGGACTATAGCCAACTCTCTAGTCGGGATCTCAGGGAACAGCTTTATGCTCACACAAGACTGAGAATTACCTTTCCAGGATACGCTTCCTCTCTCTAGGGTGCCAGAGGCTTCATGCACACCAACTGAGGGCACAGTGTGGAAAGGAGGACAAATGCTTGAGAACTGGGAAACTGTTGACTTCAAAAAGCTCTTCTGTTTCAGTTGGAGTGAGACTCGAAGCTCAAAAAATTCCTTTTGCGCCTTCAGAAAGCAAGAACCCACCACAAAGATCCTGCTTCAAGCAAAGCTTTGTGCACTGCAGGATGAAAAATAGAGCCAGAGGAAACCCAGCAGCTCCCTGCAGATTTCTCTCCTCTTGGTCTGTTCTGCGATGCAGAGGTACACTATTCCAGTCCCAGGGGAAAGCATCCTGGAGGAGGAAGGCTCTTCTCCTCTGCCCTGCTTCCCTCATCCTTTAGAGTTTATTCTCCCACCATGTGCTGTGTAACCATGTAGTAAAACTCCGACAGTCTGAGAGAGGGGGAAGAGAGCTCTGAAAAAGTAATTCTTAAGTCTTCCAAGTTTCATATGCTTACAAAACTGTTCCCTCTACTCTTGAAAAGAGAACTGGCTCCGATACTGTAGCAACAGGCAACAGTACAAGGCAAGAGAAAAAGATGAGTCCTAGAAAGGGTGAGCAAAGATCAGTTAGATGTGAGGCAGCACAGAGACAGGAAAATGCTGCTAAGAGAAAGGTTAATAGTGGGAGTGAAGCCACAAAGCTTAAAAGACCAGAGAGAGAGAATAAAATGGGAACTTCGGTGGACAGAGAAAAAGAACCTGTGAATATAAAAATTTGTCACATTTCAACTCAGAAATAGCTGCATTCCAATGCCTAGCATATGCTTTTAAATCCTTCTTTACATCTATATTGCAAAGCATGAAACAACTCATACTAAGAAAGCGGAAAATAATTTAGATTTCACTCTCAAACTTCCATACAAATTCCTGGATAATGATCAAATGCATTCATTCCTGAGCACCATCAGAGACCAGCATGTCACTGTGCCCGTTGGATCATATGAGAGGGCAGATACTAATGAGACCTCTTTCTCTCCCAAAGATTTACTCCATAATAAGACAACCCACCTCCATTTCTGAACCAAGTTCAGCAGGAACCACCAGTACAGACCAAAGGCTTGTGATGAATCAGCACATCTCCCAGCACCACTTGAGACACCAAAAAGGCTTTTAAGATAAAAAAGAAAAGCTGAATTTCTGTCCAGGTCCACACCTAAGCTTTTCCAAGTAGCCTATTTAAGATTAATAACAACCTGATTTACTAAGCTAATAGCTAAATGAATAGCTAATTTCTGTGATGTCAAAATGTATCTGCAACTTGCATAGAGTTGCACAGAAGCCTTGAGAGAAGCCAAACCACTGTCATACTAAACATACCCAATGCTCCCCTCTGGCAAAACAAAGGAAGTTCCCCATTTCTGCTTTTCTCAGATACGCTTTGCACATCCCATTTTCTCTCTGATACGTGAAAGGAGGGACACTGCATAAGAGTGCTTGGAGACCACAGAGCAGGCTCTGAAAATCTGCAGCTGGAACCCTGGCTGGAGAAGCTGGATGTAGACTACTTACATGCCTGGAAGCACACTCTTATGATGGTGGCTTAGCTCAGAGGACAGTTTCTAACACGGATTGCAGAGACATAGGGTAAAGGAAGACAGACAATCGTAGAAGAGCTGAGTATCTTTAATGATCTTTAATCCCTTAATAATCCTTAATCTCTTTAAGGAAACTCCTGTCACTTCTCTTGTGCCACATCCTGCTGGCTTTCCCTGAACGTTCTCTGACAGGAGGGCATGATTTCACAACTGCTAGTAACAGACATCCATACTGCCTACCAGTAGTAATTTGATACAGAACAGGCATAGACCCACAGCTGCACCTCTGTTAAATTAGGCAGAGAACATGATAGAGCCTTTAAAGCCATTGTCATACCAGCTGGGGTTAAATAGACCCGACCCAGCCTATAATCAGAGGTACATAAACAGACAGTCCAAGATTCAGCACAAAGTCTACCATTACACACCAAAACCCTTTGAATAAAGCTGAGAAAGCAGAATAAATGTATAGGTGCCATCTGGCCCAGCTTTCCTGTTTTTATCTGATATCTCCTAAACAGGATCAACTGTGTCACTGAAACATCGTCATCACGCACAGCAGAGAGTCTCCTTCAGTACCCAAGCACAGAGATGGAACTTGTCATGATAAACTCAGAACTGCCCCGCTTGCCATGACTCACAGCCAAATGTGTCTAGGAATTGCTGATAATTAAGGTTTACGAATCTCAGTACCACAGACTCAATCCTGCAAGCGAACAAGCACCCCACGGTTTAAAGGAATTTGAGGTATTCACAACACTGACTAGTTAGTTGCCAATGAACTGAATAATTGGTTGACAATAAGATTTCTCCAAAGTCACCTTTTGTATGATATTTTCCAGCATATCATCTATTTTCCTCTCCTTCATACTCTGTCTCCTCTCATCTATATAACTCTTCCCTTCAGTGTTTATGAATCCAGGAACTTGAGGGCAGCAAAGTTAGCCAGTGATGGAATGCTGGTAAGAAAGAGACAAAGGCTGAAGAAGCTGCCTAGGTCAGACCTTAGAGCAGAGCTTCATTAGTTGCAATAGCAACATGGAAATCCCAGTGGCACCGCAGTAATAAATATGCAATAAATGCTACCTTTATACATAAGAGGAAAAAACCTGCAGGTTATACTGCTGGGGAATAATTCTGTTTTGCATTTAGGCAAACCAACTAAATGGAATACAGCAGTGCTTTTTCCACCCCTTGCTTCTGTAACCTCTCAGCAAAACAGCAAAGACATTTCTCCTTTATTTATTTAATGATTAATTTGTAATTGACTTGCTTATGGGAGACTGGATGTACCTGCCCATAGTGCTGCTCCCCCAGGCTGCAATCCGAGCTGCTCTAGCAGGCAGCTCTGCTCATATGCTCAGACTAGGAAGACAGAGCAGAGAGTCTCCTTCAACGCAGGTAGTGACGGCCTTTAGGGTTCAGAAGAACGGGACCAGACTTACGTCCAGTGCCATTGTGCTGTACTGAAGGGTCTTTTTTTTTGGTAGGTTAGTAACAGTGGGGAACTCACCCTGGATTTCTTTTGACCCGAAAGAAATTGTACCTGAGGCATCACTACATAGAGAAAATTATTAGATAATGACTTAAACACCTGAGGTCCCAGCTGAAGAGAAGGCACAGCAGGAGAGCTATTGAGAACAGCAGAACTGAAAAATGATCCATGCATCTCCCACCTTACTGGCAACTCAGGGTGTCATTTTTTTTCTTTTTTTTTTTTTTAAAACTGTGGGAAGTGAGGCTGTCGTGATGAGGCGAGAATGAGGTGTCTATGAGGTTTCTCCAAGGAGTCTTTAACTACCCTCTAGGTACATTAGCGCCTGCCTGTAACACGTGAAACACTTGAGTATTAGCTTAGCTCCCTTCCTCTAGTTAAAAGCATTAAATTGCAGATGCCAAGTGTTTTCTTCCCCTCATTCTCTTTCAAATTCCTGAAAGCTAAAGTAATTTTGTCATGACTCACATTATAAAAAGAACAAGCGATGTGACTGCTCCCACTTATCATGCACACGTACAAAACAAATAGTCTCTGTCCGCTCTACCTTGACTTGCTGGTGCCTGCAGTCCTATCATCACAGCCATCTGTTTAAGCATTAATGCCAAGCTCTGTTCCATGAAGTAATTTCTCCTCCCCCCCCATTTTTTTTTTAACCCTTTTTTTTTTTTCCCCTCAAGGGTGGAAATCTTTTTTTCTCTTCCCCTCTCCCCCCAGTTCTTCTTCTATCACACTCATTAAATTCACTAGAAATCAGCCATGGTAATGAAAAAAAGAATTTGGCTACAGCTTAAGTAAAAGTCCTAGGTGTTGACAGAAAACAGCCATTCTCAGACCACAGAGACTGGACACAAATTGCAGTACCAAAACAGGAGAGAATTTGGAAACAGACACCCCTCAAGGTTTTATCCACAACCACTTATCTCCCAGAATATAACAACTAATCTTCATAGAATTCTTAACGAATGTCATTCAAAGAGTGACACGACCTGACCAGCGTTACACCTTTTTCTTTCTTTGGCAAATTTGTTAGTGACCACAAATTGCAATCATTGTTTCTAAATTAAAAATGCACTCTGAGTGATGAGACTGGGGAAGGGACTGGAGGGAAAGTCTTATGAGGAAAGGCTGAGGGAGCTGGGGTTGTTCAGCCTGGAGAAGAGGAGACGCAGGGGGGACCTCATCACTCTCTACAGCTACCTGAAAGGAAGGTGTAGTCAGGTGGGGGTTGGGCTCTTCTCCCAGGTAACCAGTGACAGGATGAGAGGGCATGGTCTGGAGCTGTGACAGAGGGGTTTAAGTTGGATACCAGGAAGCAATTCCTCATGGAAAGGGAGATAGAACACTGGAATGGACTGCCCAGGGAGGTGGTGGATTTGCCATCCCTGGAGGTGTTTAAGGAAAGGTT
>JANHFX010028180.1:0-31189 GCA_027560015.1 Chloroceryle amazona
AAAGGATGAATGGGGAGATTAAGAAGCAACTAACCAAACTATTGTTAGAAACAAAAATGTCGTGGCCACTGCTGTGAGCCTGCAGAGAGGTAAATTATAAGGTTTCTCAAGAGGTTCATTTAGGAAAATGCTTTCCAGCTTGCTCACAGAAAATAGACAAAAGGGGAATAATTTGAAGGTCAAATTCTGGCCCCAAAAGACTTCCACTGACTTCTGTAGGACCAAGGTACATTCAGAATTCACATATGGGATCTATTTTACTTAGGGATAGCTGAAGCCTCAGTGACTTTGTGACTTATGGACAAGACTAGGAAAAGGCTGATAAACCCGTTCCTGTGCAAAACATATAGGTGCCTTGTACAGTCTCTGCAGTGAGTAAGGGTGCAGGGTGACCCTCCTTCAGCACTTTGGATTTGAATAAGGAAAGTGCTTTTGTAGCACATTTCCTGATCAGCTTTACTTTGGGTTCAGAGCACCTTGGAGAGCATTTGCTGGATTGCTTTTGGATGACACTGATCTAGATGTCCTCCAGCCACTTGTGGCTCTTCACCCATGGAACCAGACTAGAGCTAGCTTGAAGGAGAAGCCACCATCCCTTTGGCTTCTCTGCACAATCTGGTCACTCTAGTAATATTTCCCTGTTTGGCCTCACTACTACTAAGGACAGAATCTGAAGGACCTCCGCACAGCTGCTGAAGTAATCAGGACCCTAAGCAAAGAGGTGTGTAACGCTAGTTCATAGAAAATTGTAAGGTTTCAGAGGAGGATTTAGCACATTACCAGCTTTACTTATCTTCAGTGTAAGCCATTCAGATGAAACAGTTGTGGTTAAGCAGATTCCACCCTCCAGTGCTTGGGGTTGTGTCCACCTCAGCACTCTGATCTCAATCCTAGTCCTGTGGCAGGGACGCTCCTTTCCCAGAGCTGCAATTCAGCAGATCTGTTTGAGAAATAATGTTTGGAATCCAAACCTAGGTGCCCTTCACATATATATATATATGCTCTTCAATCCATAACCAGCCCTTCAGATGCTGAACACTTGGCACTTGAATAAAGTTTAGCTTGAACATGGGATATGGAAGGAGTTAAAGCTTCAGCTTTTGTAGCTCATACTTGTGGATCTAGGTGGTTAGGTTACACCTCAGTCATGCTCTGGGTACCTGAGGTACACAGATCTTCTAGCTGGGATTTATCTATACACAGGTTTAGACTTTTACACGTTCCCTGCATTTCCTGTAAGCAAAATCCAAATTAGATGAAACTTTGAAGAAAGATGGGACTTGATGGTTAGCATTATTGTCACTGCTTCTCAGTTGCTGGACAATATATTTCCTATTTAGAATACTTTTCTGAAGGATTGCTGAATAATATCTAAAATAGGTATATACAATACCTATAAAAAATGTACAAAACATAGGTTTGTGTAATGTAAAACACTTAAATTAAAGAATACGATTGTAGTTGATGTAGGTCACTACTTAGGGGCTGCCACCCAGATGGACACACTTTCCCCCTTCCTGCATATTCCTGTTGCCTTCCTTATGTCATTAGCCATCAGATGGTTACGTGGTCACCTAGATCAGTTCCAGTCTGTATGATCTCAGATGCGAGCAGAAACCAGAGAGAATGGCAGGAGCCCTCTGCTTTTCACAGCATCCCATGGCTTGGTGTGCAGACCTGCTGTCTGTGTGTAATGAACAGGTTCTGACAAGGGGCTCTGGGCTGTGTGAACCCAACTAGAAAAGCAATTGTTTGAAGACTGAGCCACTGTTGGATGAAAATCATTTCACATGTGATTATGTGATGGCACTGCAAAATCTGAAGATGCTTTCCTGAGCTGAATGTCTTGGAGGGGAGGTGGATCACCCTTTTGTCATTATTTGTTAGGGTCCAGTAACCCCGTCTTCATTCACTGCGGTTTTCTTGGCACCTGTGTATCAGAATAATCTGCCTATTTTCCTTTTCCCGCTTTGAATTTTTGTAGTTTGTTTGCTAGTCCTGTTTACTTTGAGGAAGTTTTGGTAGTCTTAAAAGTATTAGCTTTTAGTTTGGATCACAGAGATTTACTTTCATACTGTGTCAAGTATGAAAATCCCTAGCTTATGGCTGTTCTTCTTTAGTCAAGAACACTGCCTCTGCAATGGTCAAATTATGTGGTTTTATGTCAGATCAAATAATGATTTTCTACCCTCCTGCATTTTGTAGTGTGGTTTCCACACGTGCTAGTACAGTATAAAATGCAATTCCTATATTTGGTAAGAGTTTTAAACCCATTTAGTACCAGTACCAAGGGCTTCACAGAGGAACAGATAATGTGAAAAGGAGAATTTAGAGATAATGAATCACCTTCTGCCACTCAAATGATCAGTCCTTTTCTTTTTTATGCATTTGCTCATTAATCGATTTATTTTTTTTTTGCTTTGCACAACTAAATCTTTTTATTGCTGTAGTGTTGTATCAGTGAGCTAAATTGATTAGATTTAAATTATTCTCAAAGAAGACTCCAGGTCTTTACTGTTGGAACCACAGACATCAAAGACTAACCTGTTGTTCTCCTTTCTGTCTCCTTAAAGTCACTAAAAATAAGCAACTGTCAATAACATATTGGATGATTACACAATAGCACTTATATTTTTAGGGCGAAAATTTTCAAATTCCAACTTTAGAATGGATTATAGACACAAATGATCTTGATGTTATTTACTGTGGTCTTTTTCAACTGATCAGTGGTGCACATTAGCAAGAAGAAATGTTTGAAGTGTAAAGGTAGTGACAGAATGTTATCCCAGGACATAAGGAGTTTAAAAACATCATTTCAGGGGATGAAACCATACCCCTTTTTATATCTTTTCCATCCACATTTAAGCTGAAATATTTCCTTATATTGTATGCTGTGTATTTGGTCTTAAGAACAGGAACTGTCTCTAGAGTCTTACTGCCCTCTGATTGTAAAGGATCTGTCCTTTTCTTTTGTCAGAGGCATGTGTGTGTAAGAACCTCTCTGGGCTACATCCTGGTTTTGTGCTGTGATAGTACATTACCGTGACTGCAACTGCTGGGAAGTGTCACACAGAGCAGGTACAATTGCACACAGGCACAGAGCTTTTGTCTGTAGTCATTTACATGTTAGACATAATTCCTACAGATATATGTAAAACACACAGTGAAATATTTAGTCAGCTTTGCACTATTTACATATCACTGTTGCTGCTTCAGAGAACGTGTCTCTTGGTATTGCAGAGGTCAGGCTCAGATAGTGTGCTAAAGTTTTCACTGCGAAGCTCAGTCACAGGCTATCTACAGCCTACTTTGCAGGCAGATCAGCAGTTCTCCTGAATGCATTTTTAAGCAAACAAACCCTATGACAGGGGTCAGCATAGCACTGAGCTAACAGATTCCTAAAATATTAACATTTTGATGTTTAATAGAGCAAAAGCCTTGTTCTGCTGTGGGAAATGTACCTGGCAGGCGTAGTGAGTGTGGGCACCAGAGGGGTATACTTCCTCAGCAAATGCATTTACTGCCCATTAACATTACTGAGAGTTACAGAAACATCGAGCAAGACAATTGCAACCATAGTGCTGGCACACAGAAATTCTACCATGTGATGAGAAATTTTTCCAGGTGAAGACTAAAGTATATGTGTGTTTATGCACATGCTCAGTTTTGTTATGTCGTGGACCTCCTGTTTTGAAGAGCTATGGAGCTCTTGTTTCTTTTCATCCATGTTTAACTGGCACATTATGTAGTATAATGTGCAGCTCATTCAATCACATCAAAGGCCTGATCCTATTTCCATAAATACCAGTGGCAGTTATGCCTTTTCAGCAAGACCTCACCACAATAAACCCCATGGTTTATGTTACTACTTTTCTATAGTAGCACAAAGCAGAGCCTTCTTCAAGCAGTGTGAGATCTTGATCAACTGTAAACTGTAAAGTGAGGTGGTGACAGTGACGAGTCTAACTGGAGGCCAACCTGAACTACTGCTGTCTTGGGTAACTCACTTAAAGCTTGTCTGGCTGTGACTTGGTTTGCATTAGGAGGGGAGAGAATTTAAAATACATCTGCTTATGACACTGAATTAGAAAAAGGTGGTGTATGCACAGTTACTATGAAATAACTTCATATGTAAACACGGTTCTAAGCAATGTGGCAAAACCCCCACTTCTTTGCCTTACTGTGGCAGAGGAGGTGAGATCATGAATAAATCCATGAGATCAAACCACTCGGATGATGTGGAACATAATTATTTAGGAGTTAGTTGAAGGGATTTAACTAACCTTCAGTTTCTAAGGTTTAATTAAATGAAATGTATTTAATAAAATTAAAAATTACCACTTCACTGTATAGCCAATATACAAACTCTTTCATTATGTTATTTGACTACATTCATAAGTCCACTGAAAACAGACAGATGTACTGTAAAATAGGAACTGTTTTATTCCTTCTCTGCTCCACTCTCTCTCCACAGGAATTTTGTTTCAGATTTTAGTTCCCTAGCAGTATCTGCTTTTAGTGTATTTCCCTGTGCTGGCTGAGTCAGTATCCTCCTCATTTTCTAGGCAGATCTAAAAGCACTGCCCTGCTGGTGTCATTTGGCAGTAATGCTGTTGTAATTCCATGCAGGATTAAAACATCTGACAGTAAAAAGGTTGCAGTGAAACTTGCTTGTCAGTTCAAGGTCCTAGAATATCTCCAAGACAATAAAGCTGCACTTACTGGGTATAGAAAAAATAGTTGTTTAGTCCTGATCTGTGCCAACTCTGTAGGGAGTTTTTAATGTGGAAATCTATGGCAGCAGAATTTATGAAAATTTAAAGCATCTTCTTTTTTTTTTTTTTTTTTTAATAATTAACTGCTCCCTTCCCAAGAAGTTCCAGACTGACAGCTGCCATTGACACTACATGGTGTTTTGGATGAACATTTTAAAATTGATGGCAGCATCTCAAACTGATGGCTCTCCAAGTAGTTACAAATTCACAAGGCATTTTTATTGTAGTGGAAACTTGCTGAGGGCCCTATAAACAATAACGTCATTCATTTCTGCTCTTCTGGAAGGTTGTCAAGTGATACAAGTAATGCTAAGCAAAAGATGGCTACATAGTGGTACTCTTATCTGGTTCATTTCCCTTTGACATTTCTTCTTTGAACTGTCAGGTATGGCCTCCAAATAGTCTTTGAATTTGAGAGGACGGTTTTGCTGCTTGTAAATTCTAAGTGCCTATGTTGGCTTTATTACTATAATAGATTAGTGTTTCATATTTATTTACCTGTACCATATTGCACATTTAAATTATTTTGTAGTAGTACAAATATCAGAATATCTGTTACAGACAGTATCTGTAGAGACTGATTGCCCATAGGTTCTTTTAAGGGATAGTTAATCACAAAATCTGTTTTGTATGTATAGCTGGTAGAACAGAGCAATGTATTACACTTTGAAAAGTCTGATAGACGCAACAAAGAAAGATGAGGCCCATCTGGAATTAAATCTGGCAAGAGGCATCAAAGATAGCAAGAAGTTTGTTTTTTTTTTCTAGTATATCAATAGAAAAAAAGAAGACTAGGGAAAATGTGGGCCTGCTGACGAACGAGGTGGCTGTCCTAGTGGCGGAAGATGCAGATAGAGTTATTGAATGCCTTCTTTGCTTCGGTCTTCACTGCTAAAGCCAGCTCTCATGAATCCTGGACCCTGGAGGTAAGAGAAAGGTCTAGTGAGAGGAGGACTTTCCCTTGGTAGAGGAGGACAAGGTGAGAGACCACTTAGTCAAACTGAACATCCATGGACCCCTATGGGGTGCACCTATGAATGCTGAGAGACTTGGCAGGTGTTATTGCTGTGCCACTCTCCGTCATCATTGAGAGGTCATGGAGAACAGGAGAGGCGCCTGAGGACTGGAGGAAGGCCACTGTCACTCCAGTCTTCAAAAAGGGCAAAAAGGATGATGCAGGAAGCCACAGACTTATTAGTCTCACCTTTGTCCCTGGGAAGGTGATGGAACAAGTACTTCTAGATGTCACCTCAAAAACATGTGGAAAAGAAGAAAGTTATTGAGAGAGGTCAACATGCATTCACCAAGGGGAAATCATACTTGACCTATCTGATAGCCTCCTATGATGTCATAACTGGCTGGTTAGATGAAGGGAGAGCTGTCGGTATCTACTATGACTTCAGCAAGGCTTTTGACACTCTCCCATAACATCTTCATTAGGAAGCTCATGAAGTGTGGGTTAGATGAGTGGACAGTGAGATGAACTGAGAGCTGGTTGAGTGACAGAGCTCAGAGGGTCATGATCAGTGATGGAGGTTCGAGTTGGAGGCCTGTAGCCAGCAGTGTTCCCCAGGGATCAGTACTGGGACCAACCTTGTTCAACATATTCATCAGTGACCCAGATGAAGGATCAGAGTGTACCCTCAGCAAGTTTGCTAATGATACAAAACTGTGAGGAGTAAAGGCTGTACTGCCATCCACTGAGACCTGGACAGTTGGGCAGAGAGGAACCTAATGAAGTTCAAAAAGGGCAAATGTAGGGTCCTGCAGCTGGGAAGGAACAGCCCCACACATCAATATAGGTTAGGGGTAGACCTGATGGAAAGCAGCCCTGAGGAGAAGGATCTTGGAGTCCTGGTAGACAGTAAGTTAACCATGACCCAGCAATATGCCCTTGTACCAAGAAAGCCAGTGGTGTCCTGGGGTGCATTAAGAAGAGTGTGGCCAGGAGGTCAAAGCAGGTCCTCCTCCCCCTCTGTTCAGCCCCGGTGAGGCCACACCTGGAATACTGTGTCCAGTTCTGGCCTCCCCAGTTCAAAAGAGACAGGGAATTGGAGAGAGGGCAGCAAAGGTGATCAGGGGACTGGAGCATCTCAAGGAAAGGTTGAGAGACCTGGCACTGGAAAAGAGAAGACTGAGACCGTATAAATGTCTATAAATACCTAAAAGGTGGGTGCAAGGAGGATAGAGCCGGACTCTTTCCAGTGGTCCCCAGTGACAGGACAAGTGGCAAGGGGCACAAGCTGGAACACAGGAATTTTCATCTAAATATGAGGAAAAATTTTACTGTGAGGGTGAGGAAGCACTGGAACAGGATGCCCAGAGAGGTGGTGGAGTCTCTTTCTCTGGAGATAGCTAGAACCCAGCAGGAGGTGTTCCTGTGAAATGTGCTCTAGGCAAACCTCCTTTAGCAGGGGGATTGGACTAGGTGATCTCTAAGGTCCCTTCCAACTCTGATGATTCTGTGAAAAGGCAGCTGAACATCTCTGCAGCAAGAGCTTTCTGCTTATGGGACAACCATTAAGTGTAGCTTTCCTTTTTAGCAATACAATTTTTTTCCTTTCAGACTCATATTTTCTAGCTAAGCTTTCTGGAGCAGTTGCAGGAATATAAGACATGTCATCTGAGAGCCTTTGGTAACAGTTTCTCAGCTGGTAGACTCAAAGAATGACTTCAGAAAGATTGTTGACATGGTGAGAAAAAAAGTAAAATTGTATTACATGGAGTTTTTTTGTATTTCATTTTTTGTTTGTTTGTTTTGTTTCATTTTGGTTTTTATGGAAAATAAAAAAAAAATATGTACCAGTATTGAAAATGTCTCGTTTGAACAGTTATTCTAGTATTTGTTTGGAAAGCTTTCAGGTTTTTGATTAGCGTTATTGCCACCTTTTCATAATGAATTCTGTCTACCAGAGAAGTTCCTGGGCAGCTTTTTCCATCCTGAGAAGGCAATTAACTGCTTGCCAGTTTGGAAGTTCTGCTGGTTGAGAGCCATGTTTTACCACAGCAGTAAATTCTTTATTCTGGACATTTTCCTTGTGAATACTGAAAGCTGGAACGGAGCAAGCACACCTGAAAACAGAAGATGCTAAGCTTTGTATTTCAAGCCAAGGCATGATAAGGCAAAGCTGTTTTTAATGAGGGACCCAATCAAACTGCCTATTTGCACTCCCCAGAGAAGCGATGCAATCCATATAGGTAGAATATCACATACGTGTACATGACACTCAGAGGTTTTCCAGACAGCTAGAGGTGTTTCTTAATGATATTATTATCCTTGCCATGAGCAATAAAACCAGTTTAAAGCAGAAAGAACATGAAGTGTCAGTAAATTAGTCTTGATACCTTCATGTTGTGATGAAGAATCACAAGACATACTAGTGGATTTTTAAATATATTTCCACTGCTTTCCACCCTCACACAAGACATTTTGTTATCTTTAGTTCTAATTAACAACTTGGAAATTGTTGCACTCAGGCATCAGTGCAAAGTGCAAATAAATGAGAACTTGTCTTCCTCTTGACTAAAATGGACGAACTGTGATTAGGTCAGACTTGTAATTCATAACAGATCCAAGAAAGTATGACTGACTGAGGGAGCAGTTGGAACTGATAAAAGCATGTCTATGTCCCTACAAACCATACCTAGGCAGAGAACCTCTCCGTTTTAATTTTTTTTAGTACAACTGTGAGCAGAGAGAGAGATAAACTCTGACAGTGTCCTGCTGCCAGGACTGTATTTTCAGACATCCTGAATTCCAGTCTGTGTTTTTTCGCTGGAATATGAATGACTTTTGGATACAGCTGGCAGTTAAACCACAATGGAGCTTTGTACATTACCTACTCAGAAGGTAGGACAGCACATGTCTTCCAACATTCATAGTGCTACCTTATCAAGAGCTTCCTACTGTGACTTGTGGTGTGTGTTGTCAACCTAAAACTGCCCACAGATGATGCTTTCCCAAAATGCATGCCAGGGATTACGTATGCAGCATCTTCCATACACAGTATCTCCCCATTACCATTCACTCTCTTCTGCCAGAGTAACTCATAGGAGATCCACAAAATCCCAGATCCTAGATCTCTTTAGTTGTAGGATCTCCACTGCAAGCAGGTGATGAGAAAGTCCATTTTGTCTCACAGTAGACATTTCCATCATTGACTCCATGCTATACCCCTTAAGTGTGCTGGTAGGAGTTTGAGTCGGGTGCAAAGGACTGTGTCTGGCATGGCACAGGGGAGAGAGTAGTGTGTTTCAAGCCTGAACTGCAGGAGAGAGCTCAACAATCCTAAGCTTTCACCATCGAAAAAGACTGTTCATCTAGGGCTCCAGAGAACAAGATTCTGCACTCCTCAACACTGGATGGTTTTGTTGCAGTTTTGGCCTGCCTGATGATTATCTAGACCATTTTCTTAGAGGGATTTTTGTCAAAACTCCAAAGAGAGAGAAAGAGGAATAAAATAGCTTCAATAATAGGTCTGATACAATTTTGTTGAGACGGTGCAACTTTGCATTAGTGCTAAATAGCATGGGATTTAAATAATTTAATGCTCCTTTTGGTACTTTTTGGTTCACCAGACAGCCAGGTTCCCAGGATCTGTACACTGGTGATTTCTGGTATGGTTGCTGTTGTTTTAAGAGACATTAAACTCTCTTAACAGGCTATCGGTGCCATCCCCTATGTAGAAAAATCCCTGGCTACCAGAGGCAAGAGTTAATCTTATACCTTCCTCCTACTGGAAACTTAATTAAAAAAAAAAAAATCATGTCCCTTGTAAGGCACCCAGCATTTTACACATAAATATCTTGCTGAATTTTGCCTCATTCTGTTACAGGTTACAAATCAAATCAGTACATCAGTTTTCCCCACTGATGAGATGATAGGATTTGTATTTCTTCAGCCCAGTTCATGTCTAGACTGGCTTATAATACTATTGGAGTGCATACTGTCATTAATTTGGGACTCAGCAACTGCAAACAACCCTATTTTTTATTTTCATCAGGATTAGTATGTGAAGTAGCATTCTGTAATAAAATATTAGTACCCTAAGCAGAAGCCACAGAATTTACTGAGGTGGAGAAGTGATGTGGTAGCATCTGTCTTCCTGGGGAGCCAAAGCTGTTTCACTTCAGTTTCAATTATTTTGTCTCAGTGCCTCCAAAGCAAGGGAAAAATTTTAGTTATCTACTTCACAGGGTCTATATGCAGGTTACAGGCAGTTACACAGTATTTGTATGGTTCTGGGAAGCATAAGATGGTGTATGAAAAGGTTTCTCTAGTCAGGTAACGCTGCAGCCATTAGGGTCACATTTTTTTCATAGGTGCTGTCTGGCTTTGGTGGTGTCAGACCTCATGAAACCAACTCCACGTGGATAGTCTGGAAAAGACAGAGGATGACCTTTTATTTAATGCTCTATTTCTTGCAAAGGTTTAATTTTTACAAGGGCATTTTATAAGCTATATTTCTATAAGGGTTTTTCTGGCATGATTTTTTTACTGTTTAAATAGCTTATTAATAATGATTCTACTTCTACATAAACAACTGTAGAAAGAAAATTGATATATCAATTTTTATAGACTGAAATTTGAGAAGAGTGATAAACAACCTGAAGAAGGGGGAAGGGAAGTCCTACATTAAGAAGATTGGCAGCGCTTCAACTAGAAGACTATGCTGTGACTGAGGATATAGCCCAAAATAGAATTGGATTAACAGAAGAAAAGCAAGTAGCTAAAATGAAGGTCAAAGCAGAAATAGATGCTTTAGAATTCTCTCATACACTAAGAGATAGGAAAAGATATTCAAGGAGTGTTCCTATTACATGCACCGGTAAAAAGTAAAATCACTTCGAACTAAGAGGAACTGTGATCAAAGACTCAATAAGTCAATTAAGAGATCAAGAACAAAGTCTTAAAACATGAGAAAAAAATACAATAACCTTTACTGGTTGTTTATGGAGGTTTTAACATGCATACTATTGCAAATAAAAAGTAAGCTGTAAAAGACAGCTGTAATGATACTAATACAATATCAGAGAAACAGCAAAAGTACGTTGTTTGAAAACTCTATAATATAAAGGCAGAGCACCATAGTGAACATTCAAGCTGAACAGGTTGTGCTTTAACTGCTCACCAGAAAGCAGGCTTAACTAGATACAGGTTCTTCTTGATGCCAATTATTACAGCTCCGTTCATACTAATGAGCCCCAGTCTCCTAATTTGCGGGTGAGAAGCTAATGCCCGCTGATAAGATGACTTTCAAAGAGGTGAAAGGAAATAGAAGGTCATGTTTGTAGAGGTTTTGATAGGGTAAAGTGTAGCATGTATGGGCTTAGTTCTTTCTTTTAGTCTTTGGACTTCAGTCAGGTAAGTTAATTTTAGGGTGTGAGGGGAGGAAGGACTAGAGTTATTAAAAAAAAAAAGTTTGCTTTTAATGTGCTCATCTCCTGTGCTTTGAGGCAAGTAATAGTTTTTTTATTTTTTTTATTTTTTTTTTTTAATTTTTATTTTCGATATGGAAAAGCTGAAAGTCTATTTTCCTGATACAAAGGTTTACTCAAAAGTAGAGAGTTTGGTAATAAGCAAAGCTTATGTCTGCTTTTGCTATAATGGCTTTGTTACTTTACAGCTGATTAGCTACTGCTTGGTAGAAGTATAAATACAAGTTAATCTGGAGAACAAACAATTATTTATATGAGAATAATTCCATTATTCAGTTGTTTGTTGCTCTTGTCCTATGCACTTAAACTGTGTGACATTAGCACTACAGTAGTGGCTCTTAACAGCCACTTGGAGGGAGTTACGTTCAAGGTGTACTTATGTGCGTGTGAGGGTATACATTAGGTGTCCTTCAAGTTTATTAGGGTGTGAGCTTAATAAGCATCTGTTGTTTTAACAATGAGCTCAATATTAAGATAGTAACTGAAAGGATGAGATTTGTTTCCACTAAGTAGCTCTGTCACTTACAGAGAGGTAGAACGGTTATGTGAAAACCTTGTCATACTAATATACTGAACATGGTATAGCAAACCAATGCTTCTCTCAGGGTGACTTCTGGTCATGTATAAGCAAATATATCTTCTCTTCTTTCCACAGACCATTAGAGAAGTACGCCTTTTTGGCTTTGAGGAAAAAAATTACTATATTAAATTTGCCCCTGGGAGTTATATGAGAGAGCTAGCTGCTTGTTTTCATTTTCAGTTAAAAAAAATTCAACAACGAATCAACAGAAGGTGGGAATGGCGTTCCCTTTTGAAAGTTGTCTTCTCATTCATAAATGAATGAGAAGCTTGAGTAACCTGTGTCTAATCCAGGAATGGATACAGCTCTACTATTGGAAGACTGTCTGCAACTCTGTTCTGAAGAGTTTAGAACCACTCTTGGACTCTCTGTTTTGAGCCATTTCCTGCCCTGAACAGAGGAAAGAGTGTCTCAAGTCTAGCTGATAAGACTTTCTTGGGAACAAAACAGCGGTGCTTGTGGTTCCTGAATGGATACATTGTCATTGCAAATAGGAGTCAGCTAGGTGGTGATGTTCAGCCTTTAGCAGTGGTTGGTTGGTATGGGCTGTTTTTCCTCCTCCCTAGCTCTACATTGTTATAAAAAACTTCTCCTGTGCTAGCATATGAGTCATAATTTCCTCTGAAGTCTACAGCAGCCGATGCAACAGTAGATAATTAAATACTGAAAAGATCTGTGATTCTTGTATTTGCTCATTCTGCCTATTGCAGGCAGGTACTGGAATGTTTCAGAAGTGACAGGCAGATACAATACGAATATACTTAATCATTAGCAATGATGGAATAGGTCAGGCTGAATCCTGATCTGATAAAAACAAACAATTTAGTGTTTTGGCAATGACAAGACTTGTGTGAACTTTGGTAAGAGACATGTATGGTCGTAGCCCAGATGGCCCAGTCAGCTTAACTCTGACCAAATCAAATTCACTGTTGCCAGTCTGCAGCAGTTCAGGGTCTGATCTGTAATCTTCCCAGAAAATATGTTGAAGCACCATAATATATATTTTGGTGATCAAGCCACTGAGATTATTTCTGGTGGGGGTGAGGGGAGGTGGGAAAAGCAGGGAGAAAAGAGGAAAGAACACTTTTAAAAGTCATCCTGTATAGGTGCTGAAGAGAAGACAGCTGTTCCTGGAAGGACATCTAGCATGTGAAGGTTTATGGGATAGTTACTTTTCTAATTAAAATATACTTTCTTGGGGAAAACTTCTATAGCTATACTTAAAGATTAGGACTTTAGCATAACAGTAGCAGATGAATAAGTAATACTTATTACTGCGGCATTAAAATAACTGCAGTTCTTTTTTTTATATATATAATGTGCTTCAATGGGAAAAGGAAGGCTCCACATGAGTTTCTGGCTCAATAAGCTTTATTCTCATCCTTGATCTGGTCTTCTGACCGAGGTTGTAGAGCAGAGATAAGACTGTCTGATACCATAAAACCTGTAAGCCTCCCATCTGACAGTAGTGCTCTCTTCCTGCAGGGGACAGGCAGAGCTGTGTGATGGCAGCTTTTCTGCTGCCCTGGAGAGAAGGTTCAGGAGACACTTTATAGCTGCCTCCAAGTATCTGAAAGAGCCCTCGAGGAAAGATGGAGAGGGACTTTTTATAAGGGCATGATATGATGAAGGGCAATGGTTTTAAACTAGAGCAGGGTAGATTTAGATGAGACATTAGGAAGAAGCTCTTTACTATGAGGGTGATGAGACACTGGAATGGAAGTTGTGGATGCCTTTTTCTTGAAAGTGTTTAAGACTGGGCTGGATGACGCTTTGAGCAACTTGGTCTAGTGGGAGGTGTTACTGCACATGGCAGGGGGGATGGAACTACATGCTCCCTTCCAACTCAGGCCATTCTGACTTCCTTTGAGTCTTTCTGGACAACAAAGCATTTTGTAATTATCAAGGGCATTTGCTCTAAGTAGTACCAATATAATCTAGGAAGAAATGAGCTTTATGGAAATCTTATTCTCTCATCTTTTGCATGGCAGGTGTCTTAGAAAATGCATTTTCTAAGATGCTCTCCATACTTGAGATGTATAGATGGGATAGTGTTTAGAGCTGTACCATAAGAAGCCTCTGAGGATGTATACTTAGTGAGTGGTAAGCTAGGAGCACAAGTTTGGTGTTAGGTGGACAAGATTATTCCTGCTGTAATCTTTAGTTTTTGCTTTATTTTATGGTGCACTTCTGTTTAATTGGGAGTAGTTGTGAACCGTCACACTTAAGCACAATGCTCTTCTTTCAGACACGTTTTAGAAGCTTCAGGCCACAGTACTCTCTTTTGTGGGACTTGATGTGCTCCGTTCCCATAAACAGAATCACAGAATGATTTGGGTTGGAAGGGACCTTTTGAGGTCATCTTGTCCCTGATCCCTGCAGGGGGGTTGGACATGTGCAACCAGAGTAGGTTGCCCAGAGCCCTGACCAGCCTCATCGGGAGTAGTATCAGGAATGGGGCATCTACCACCTTGCTGAGCAACCTGGGCTGGGGTCTCACAACCTTCAGTGTAAAAAAAAAAAAAAAAAATCCTCCTTCTCTCTAGTCTACATCTCCCTCTTTTTGTTTAAAAGCATTGCCCCTTTTCTTATCACAACAGACCCTTATAAAAGATCTCCCCATCTTTCTGAAAGGCCACAATAAGGTCTCTCTAGAACATGTCCAATCTTTCCTTAAAGACCTCCAGGGATGGTGACTCCACCACCTTCCTGGACAGTCCATTCCAGTGTCTAATCACCCCTTTCAGGAGGAAGTGCTTCTTAAGATCCAGCCTAAACCTCCCCTGGAGCAGCTTCAGGCCATGCCCTCTCATCCTGTCACCAGTTGCCTGGGAGAAGAGCCCAGCCCCCACCTGACTACAACTTCCCTTCAGGTAGTTGTAGAGAGTGATGAGGTCCCCCCTGAGTCTCCTCTTCTCCATGCTGAACAACCCCAGCTCCCTCAGCCTCTCATCTTAAGACTTTTCCACCAGTCCCTTCATCACTCTCCTCTGGACCCGCTCCACCACCTCAATACCTTTCTTGAAGTGAGGGGCCCAGAAAATGGATTTATTTTGTTTTTCTTGTCTGTACTGTGTGTGTTTGCATGCGTGTGCTTATTTCCTGACTCTGAGGCACATGATCAGCAGCTTGGAGATGGTCTGATAAAAGTTAACTGCAGTTAGAGAACTCTCTTTCTAAACTGTTAGAGGTTATGCTGTGGTCTCCCTAGCTGTTGAGCTGCTCTGAGAATAATTCCCTTCCCAGTCTGTGGTAGAGAACATGAATCTCTGATTATACAGGCTAGGGAAATAGAACATCCAACTACAGTTTCATTATTAACAAATGCCTGTTAAAAGAATTGTCTTCCTGACCCTGCCAGCAGTCCTAGGCACATTTGTCCATGTTTACCATCGTGAAAATGCAAAACTGGTGCTGGATACAAGTTCTATCTTGGCAATCTTTTGAACAGATGCTCTACACAAATCTCGAAGGGATAAATCTTGGAGGTGAGCAATGAGTGGGTGTTTGAAGTTGAACAACATCCAGCTAAGAACATAGGAACAGAAATTGGTTATGCTTGAACTTGTGGCTGGAAAATGCTTTCAAATGTGACTATAGCAGTTACTACCCTGCTTGTTACCTGCATTTGAAAAGTTGATTTTTTTTTTTTTTTTTTGATTGGGATAACTGAGCTTGAACTGGTGGGGATTGATACCCTAGTGAAATGATTTCCTCAGGGAGGAGGGCTTACATCTTTTTATTTGATGCTATCCCCACTTATCTTGTGTATTTTGAATCAACATGCTAAAACTTCTTAACCTTTTAAAATGAAGTAGCAGGTAAGCTAATACTGGTTGGAATGATGAGGTGTAATGGGTGGAAAATCTGTCAATTCATCCTAGCAAAATTCCCATGAGCTTCAGTGATACCAAATCTGTATTGAAATTGCTCAAACACAGGCTTTCTAACTTAGTGTTGAAATAAAACATAGTATTTCTGTTGTGAGGTACAAGAATGTTGTGGTAAGATTCCAAATTGTTACATAAAAATACAGTTTCTGACTAAATATAGCAGCAAAGGGTTGCACTGAAGACTTTAGAAATAACTAGCTGCTACAAGACTTGAATAATTGCTAATTGCTGTGGTTTGTGGCCAGGACTCATGAAGTCACCAGAGCAGGAACAAATGCACTTAAACCAGTTGTGGTATTTGGTTTCAGGCTTCTAGTCCTTCCCATTGGCTTGCTAGAAACCTGGCCTGTGTATTTACTTGCTTTCCTCATGGAAGTACCAAGAATTGAGAGAGTTTGTTTATTGCTAATTATTGATTTGGTGAAACTCATTAAGTTTTTTAACAGCTTTTGGTGTTCTGAGCTATGCATGTGTCTGTGGGTGTTACATTGGCTTCCAGAGCTATGCTGTGCTTCTCTTTGCCTGTCCCATGGGCTGTGCAAAGGAAAGATGCCTTGCTGGTCACCAACTAGTAGATAAACATTTAAGAACCTGTTGTTTTGTGGAATGAAGGTACTACAGGTCAACAGCACACAGCCAAGTAATCGTGTATTTGAGGGCATAGGCGCAGGAGTGGATTAAAATATGAACTCAAGTAGTGGTAAGCAGTTTAAATTTCTCTAGAGTCTTTCTCCTTGAGGAGCACAAATCTCACTGTCTACAGAAAGAAAAGCTCTTTAAGACTCACAACAATGAATTTCAAATTGAGCTGTGTCAAAAATATTTCTGGCCTCCAGCAGTATTTGCATTTCACAAATAATGAAAAAATGAAGATGGAGAAGAACACTTAAAAAAAAAAATTGTCATCCTGATGTTCAGCCTGTGTCTTCAGTTCTGTCTGTCTCTACAGCCATCAGTCCCTAGGACATGCTCACTACTTCTAGTCCTGGACTTTGTTAGCTTGATTAGCTGCTAAGAAGCAAGCTTCAACTTAATCATAGTGAAGCTATTACATTGAAAGTAGACTCTTACAGAGACTATTTAATGGCTGAACACCATGGCCTGGAAGAGGCTTGTATCAAGCTAGCTTAGAAGAATTCTGTTCAGCTGTGGCCTGTGCTTTCGTTAGATGTGGAGGGACCTGTCAGAACTTGAGAGATGAAGACCTAAGCTTTATCTTTAAACTGAAGATTTTCCACAGTGCTCCAGTCAAATCATTTATCCACATCCAGAGCAGTGTGTATGCTGAGGAAGGGACAGGGCCAATTACTAGGGCAGGGGTATCCTGTCAAGATGAGCTCCTGTTCAGGGGACCCTGATAAACAGCCTCAGTTTTTCTCATGTGTGCTCTGATCAGCAGTAGTAGTAATTCAGGCCCCTATTTCACTGTTGTGTCAGCATGTTTAGATAGCTTCAAGGGCATTGCATGTAAGGAAGCTTCAGCACAGTAAGACACTGAACTGTAATAACCCTTCAAGAGAAACTAAAATTGAGCAAGTAAGATTCTTTAATTGGCATAACTCTGGCCATGTATATATTTGCAGTTTGCTTTGCACTGCTTTAACATTTTTTAACCTTTTGGAGATTTGGAACTGTGGAAGCCAAGTAGCTGTGGACTCCATGATGTATGGAACTGTCAGAAATACCATATTTAACCTCAAATTATTTTATAATGAGGACTGCCGAAAATCTTTGAAAATCTTTCTGTTTAGTATTATTGAAAACTCATAAGTGGTAGCTTACACTTCTGTGCAATGTCAGGTTGTTAGACATCACAGAACTGTAGAAAGGTTTGTGATGTAAGTGACCTTTTATGGGCCATCTAGTCCAATGCCCCTGTCGTGAGTGGGGACACCTTCAGCTAGGTCAAGTTGCTCAGAGCCCCATCCAACCTGACCTTGAATGCTGCAGAAAAGGAAACCACTGGTAGTGGCTGGGTAGCTGGGACTGAATGAACACTTAAGAAATAGATGGTTAAAGATCTCCTTGTGATATGCTTATGTCGGTGACTGTATGCAATATTTGATGTTAGCTGGTACTGCCTTAGTAAATAATTTAGCTCTGCCTTTCTGGCTTATCCTGGCATGTAGTGCTGGTTATGAGGATAAACAAGATGACTTTAGGAGCACGTATAAGTATATATAATACTATAACTGATCTGGTATTTAACTATCATTGTTAGTAAGTTTGTTCAAGTGTGAATGGTTTTCTAGGGTAAGGAATGGTGTGAGGAATTGCCTCTCTTTCTGCCCTGTTTGGAACTTTTTAAAGAAAAAAAAGAAGCCTCAGACCCCAAGATTCTAAATATCATGATGCCAAAAAAAAAGGCTCTGTAATGTTTTGATGTCTGATTCATATCTTTTTTCTGTCAATGCTTGGAGCTGTCAGTATGGAGGTGCTGATACTCAATATTATGCATGAGAGGTTTTCCAATAATAAAAAGCAATACTGATACCAGGGAGTATGCAGTTGAGGGTAAATATGTCAACAGTGCTGACCTGAAATGCCTTTTTAGTGGTTCTTGAGCATGCTGTGAACATGGCTGATGTATGTTTTGCTCGCTTTCAGAAATGAGTAGAGGGATCTGCACAAGCCATTGAAGGATGTATGAAGCTGTAGGGACAGACAAGTCTGGAGAGAATTTGAACCAGATCACTTTCTCCAGTGAGAAGTACTATGCAATTTGAGGGGGAGGAACACTTTTTAATCTTGTACAATTTTGGAATAGTCACAAAAATCCTGCAGATTAATGCCAAGTACCTGTTGAGATACTCTTATTTTATTGATATTTTTATAAATTATGTGGAACAAGATGTGGTGCTCGAGGATATAGTCTAGTAGTAGCCCTGGTAGTGTTAGATAATGGTTGGACTTGATCCTTAAGGCCTTTTCCAACCTTAGTGCTTCTGTGAGGTTCATGCTTTGCTTCAGGACAACAAAATAAAACTACTCAATATAGAAAATGTCACGATGGCATGGTTAAGTCAGTCTCTGTCTGTCTAACACATCTGTCAAGGAAACAAACTATCTTGAAAAAATTGGAAGTTATAGTGCTAGTGGTTGGATGAGGCTTTTTGTCTTGAGGGGGGTGTGTGTGGGTGTGTGTGTCACCTAACGAAGTAGAGTGCTCTGATTGTATTCATGTATAATTCCTCATTTTGATCAAGGACTCTTCACAGCAGGTTTTCTGTCCCAAATAGATAGCTCAGGCTTCTTGATTCAAAAGTGGACTTCTTGTCCAGTGTGTGTGAGTACAAGCTACCAAATATGGAAAGATCTTTGTTAGGAAGCGTGCGGAACAAATACTTCCATGAAAGCACAACACAGATTAGCCACAGTACTTTTTATCTTGAATTATATTAGGTCAATGTTACCAAGACCCTAAGTTTCAGCAGCAGCTGAGCCTTTGCAATAGGGTGGATTCAGGGGTGGCTGTGATGAGGTGGTAGAGTAAGTGCAGCCTAGGACAGAACAATGGACACCTTGTCAGGCTGATTCGAAGGCTAGATAGTTTGGTGCTATTAGCTTAGCTCTGGTTGTGATAAAGGTGCCTCGGTCAGGTCTAGCTGGTCTGGAGAAGGTGAGATAAGCAGCTTTGGTTCAAGATAGGTCATTATTATGCCCTGTAATAGGACACCACTAATCTAGGATAGCCTGGCCAAATGGTGAACTTCTACCGTTTTTACTGAGATAAACAGAGGGCAGCTGTCTGCAGAGGACAAAAGGGTACAGTGCTGTCTGCTCATGGATTCATGAGCAATAGGGAATAGATATCTGAGAACATTGTTTTTCTCATGCATTATGCAACACACTTCCCTAATGAAAGCTGGATGAGAAACTAAAAATTTTGAGTTATTTTCCTCTCCTGAGGAAAAAGCACTTACTTGTAGCTAGCAATATCTTCCATGGCTTCCTGTCATTGTCTTGCTCATAAATAATTGATACCCTTTACATGACTATCTCTTGCCAAGTTTACTTGTGCCAGTTGCCAGGTGATGTCCTGACTTTGTCCAGTTTACCATCAGTCATAAGACATGGTCTTGATACACCCCTCACATCTGGACTCTGACTTTGCACAGGCATAAACAGAATTAAATTCTGAGGTTGATGGTGTAAACATAGTATGCTGACAGCTTCAGAAAGGCTCAACTGACACAGCTGGATTTGGTGGTTAACGAACAGTGGTGGTTCTTGCCCCCTTTCCCTGCTACTGTGGTCTGGCTTTCTCAGAGCATATACCTGTCCTAGCAAAACTGTGCTCCCTCATTAAAAATAGCTGATGTATCACTCAAGTGGGCTTGATGGCCCTAGGGAAATGTTCTGCAGATTCAATACTTCACATGGATGGTAACTTCACATAGAGTCCAAGAAGCCAAATCCTTGCTGCCTCCTGTGTCTGTCTTCTGAGTCATTTAAGTAGGCTGATACTGTTTGTTTTCCTAATCTCCATCCAAAAAGCAAGCAAATAGTCTTGTACGGGGCATCGAGGAGGGGTGACAGACTGCCAGGGAGGAAGGATCCTGAAAAGCTGCTAAAAGTAGCTGTAACTATAAAGAGAGGCTCATGCTAATGGAGTTAATACATGCGAAAAGAAAATAAAAATCTCAAAACCTCTTTCCTTTAAGGGAGAGGGATTTTTATGAGCTGAAGTGACAACTGAATTAATTTAACCTTTTCATTTGAGAGCAAAAATACTTTACCATTAAACCTGTTGAGATGCACGTAAGTTCAAAATATAATCCTCTGTATCTGCAAAAATGAATGGATCTCATCTGTAACCACAGAGTCTCCAGCGGGACTAGGACATGAGTTCTACTGTATCCTTCTATTAGGATTTCACTTGAGAAACTGTGCTTTGAAACCTGGTATTGAGGGAGGGGGGAGGGAGACCAGGGTCCAGAAACTGGACCAGGTGGTTGGTTGAAGTGCTGAAATATGGAATGATGCTGAATTCCCCTTTTGTGATGAAATATATTGGAATGTTCCAGCAGTAGCCCAAGCTGCCTCTGTGCATGGGTATACACAGGCACCTACTGCACACTTTCCTTCTGTGAATCCAATGCAGAGCAGTTTGAAAGTGTAAAACATATATTTCGCAGATTACCGTGGGCATCACTTTAATCAGCTTTGAGACCTGCTAATGCTGTAGAGATCTTTGAAGGACTACTTGCTGTTCATCTTCATGCAGCCAGTGCAAGAAGGAATAAACATCATGTCCCTGTGCCATCGCTGGATAAGATGCTTCTCTCTAGGTAACTGTACAATGGACAGCTGCTTTTTTTTGTGCGTTACACTGAACTGTGGGTGGTCAGAATTAAGAGTAACAGCTTTGAGAAAGCTGTAGAGCAAAAGGTCAGTATGTGTTCAGTAAATCTCTCAAATCTAGTGTTGGCTAGAAGCCGGTTGTTACAGGCCTGCTAGGCTTTCAGTAGAATGCAGATAGCTTTGCATCATGAGCATATAAATGGGAAAACATTTCTTTTTCTTGTTTAAATTGTTCTCTTAGAAATCAAGGATCAGCTGTGCTTGCAGCTGATATGTTTAAAGCTGTTAGTCAATTGTTATAGTACAGATGTATTACAGAAATGAAAAAAAACCACTTGTGTGCCAGAATACTAATAGAATTATGATGTACCAAAGGTATTTTTAGCTTCAACCAATATTAATACAGGGAAACAAGCCTTGAAGGTGGGAGGAGAGAAGGCTGTAACTGTGCTCTTAGAAGGATTAGCTGTGACTGTCAGTTGTGCTAAGGAGATTTCTGATGGCTGTTTTTCAAATATTCCACTAATCGCCTAAGAGATCCTCTGTGCTTGATAGTTACGTGCATAGCCCACAAATAGGATAACTAGTCATGGTTATCCAAGGTGTATCTGACAAAAATGCTAGAATTCTAGCATCTGTCTTGAGTGGTAGGTTTATTCAGAGTAGAGATGCTTATTTTTAAGTGTAAGAATCCAGTTTACTTGTTACTTGTGCCACCTTCACTTATTAAAAAAATAAACAAAACACACACAAACAATGGCAACAACAAAAAAACAAACCCCAACTACTTTAACAATCAAATATCTGATAAATACCAGGAACTGGAAATAATGATATTGGAAGTAAGAAGAATTGCTATTGTGCCTTGTCAAATGCAATGCTTTCGGTGCTTAACTAAGGTTTGCAGGTTGGTGCTTGTGTTTTTTCTTTGTATTGTAAGATTTGAGCTGAAAATTCAAAATGAACTTCTTAGTAAAGCTGTCTTTATCTCAGGTGCTGAAAGTGCAGTCAGAATGGACCCAGTATGTATTTTCGTGTGTTTGTGCAATGGAATCTGTGTTTGCACTGTTGCCTTGTAAATAAATGCTTCGTGTTATGTTAGGTTAAATAAGGAGCTCTAAATCCAGTGTTCTCCAAACCCTCAAATTCTGAAAACTCGTTCATTTTTTTCTCATGTGTGCAAATGTGTATTAAGCTTGACTGGCAGTTGGTATGCCCTGCTGATCCAGGAGTTAACATAAAATGTGGAAAGAGCAGTGTAATGTTGATGTGTGACATGACAGAGGTGAACAAAGATGTAGCTTCCCCAGTCTCAAAGCTCTGTAATCCCAAATAGGGAACACTTGTGCTTGATATATCAAGTTCTTACAGAACTGATGCTTCCATTACCTTGTTAGTTGGAAAAAATTTGTCAGATTTATTGTAGGGTACTTTGGTGCCTTTATAGTATTTGCTAAGTTGTTTGACACCTTGAGCATATGGATCTCAATGGTAGTTTTCAGAGTCAAATATGACTTTTAAGTGTGAATTGTTTTGCACATGAAGTGTCTGGATTTAGATTTGAGAAGTTTCAGGGACATCTTGGGAGGCTCTTCTGGCTTACTGGAGCTGAAGTATTTCTTGCCTATTTAAAATTCTAGTGTTGAACAGTAGCTGCTGAAGCTGAGTATTCAACTGTTTGTCAGGCTATTAGATCCAATTTATCTTCTGCCTGCAATTTTTTTTCCGGCCCCAGATGTATCATTGATTCTCATAAATCAGACATAATATATGTGTATACCAGGAAAAAAAGCCCTGCTTGAGGTCCAGGCTATGGTGACAAGCTGCTAGCAAATACCTAAGTGAGTTTGGAAAAGAGCGAAGGAAAGAGTGGAATAGGGATGAAGCTTCTAGAAATCCTGTTTCTGCCCAATGACGTATGGGAACTTAAACCCAACAACAAGCCACTTGTCTTAACTGGTGTCAATTACTAGTGCCCCTAAAGTTTTTGTGAATTTAGTCTGGAAGTTGGGGCAGGGGAAGAAGTGACTGACTTATTTTACTTACTGGTTATACAGGTTCAGCATTGGAATTTAGCTGACAGCTGTGGCTCTGAAGCATAAGGCAGAATAAGAATATGTTGTCTCATGCAGTGTTATTAGCTCAGCTTCTTTTTTTTTCTAGGCATTAAGTGAGCAGGTACAAAATGACCTGGGAGATGGAAAAGAGCTATTCTAGGCAAAGTGCTATTCCTGTTGTGGTCTTGCCAAGGCTGCACGTGAGGATTTAAAGGGTAAAGAAACATCAGGTCTTTATATTGTCACTCAGAGAAGCAAAAAGAAATGCACCAGGGACTCCTTAGGCACCTTTGCTCCCCATACCTGAGTATTCCAATTCATTTTTGCTTTATTTAAAGTAGTTGTCTGCTACTCATACAGATGGAGGTGAATTTTGAGTGGACCTGTTTCTTAGCCTTTGCCCCAGTAAGAGTAATGTTCAACCTCTTGAAATGGACCATGTTTGTACATGGTTGTGCTCTCAATCTTCTCTGTCTCCAGTTTCTGCTAAACTGCATACTCTGGCAGTAGCATAATCCCTACTGCTTCTTTTTAGCTCTTGGAAGTGTCTTTAGTGTTCTGCTAGGAGTCTGTTCTGTTCATTACTGACAACATGTAGCTGCTTCATTCCAGTGAATTTAGGCATATGCATCACAATCCAGACTGTGTCTGCTTGCGGTGTGCAATTCCATTCACAATCTCATCAAGGCCGCTTCTTCAAAACTGGCTCTGTTGTGTGCCTTGCACTTCTTGGAGTTAAGAATTTTCTAGTCTGTAAGTGAAGATTATTCCAAAGACCTTTTCAGCATCATCAAATGTAGCTTCAACTGGGATAAACACAAGAAAGAAGCAGCTTAACTGCACAAGGCATATACTGTTCCTGTTCAGTTTTACATGAACAGGGCCAAGCAAATGTCTCATTTCTGTAATCTCAACAGTTGTTTTTGTCAGCTAAGGCTAGAAAAAGCCTTTCACAAATATGTGCAGGTCTAGTCACCTACTGGGAGAGCTACTGCTGCTGTATGTCTATAGACATGATGGATCAACCATCTATTAATTACTGATCCACGTATAGTATCTCTGCATCTATCATAACACTGCAGTTCTTCTGTAGCTACATTTCACTGGCAATTCGGTCCTCCTTGCTTTGACCAGTATATCCAAGATTTTTTTTTTTTTACTTAGCTGAGCTCTCAGTTTATAGCAGCACTTTCTGCAGTGATCCCTAAAGTGCACTATTAGGTGTTCATACTGTAGGATTCTTAACATTTATCTGTCTCCGAAGGCTGGTTTAATGTATCTTTTTCAGACTGACACTTGTAAACTACATGTAGCTCTCCAGTCTAAGTAAGCAAGCCCAAAACAGTGGCCAAGTGTTTTTGGCTGATTAAAAGAAATTATACTCAAAATTGGTTTCAGAGTAGGTTGACAAATGACCTCCTTGCAGCATGACAGCTTCTTTCACAGAAAAGCTTGATAAAACCTCTTCTGCATGGCACCTTCTCTTGTAAAACCATTAATTGCCTACTTTTATAGGCAAATACTCTTTAGTTTTAAGCAACCTCTGAAAACCATGAACACTATCACAGTGGCTAGCTTCCCTGCCTAACAATACTCTTCTTAATTCTTGTTAATTTTGTTAATCTACCCACATTGCATATTTCTGAAGGGGAAAGAAGTTACAGGCCTGTGTCTCTTTAATTTCCTTTGCAGTGTCTAGGTTAGCTTGATTGATGACAACTTCCTCCTTGAGTTGTGGAATCAAGCAAATATGTTTCCTTTGCTCAGTCTTCTTGTCGTGTTTCTGAAGTGTTGTTTACTCTTCATATCCTTTTGGGGGCTGCTGTCTTCATCGGAGTCTCAATTTCTTTATTGGTCTGTATCTAGCACAGAAAAAATTAATCTCTTCAAATATTATTTTTCTGCTGTTCATAAAATACCTTTTATTCTTTGCTGTACAGCTCAAAACATCTGCTACGAAGGTATGGATGTGTTCTGACTTGGAGAGATTATCAGAGTGTTAAGTCCCACTGTCCCAAGTTTGATGTGTAGTGGGATTCTTCCATAGCAATCTTGAGTTGCTTGACCTGAACACAGTATTTTTCCACTACAGCTTTAGCTGTTGACAGACATAAATTCAGATTAACCTTTTTAAGAATAAGATCTTGTGGAAGAATGCTAATCTGATGTTTTGGTCTCTTAGTATCCTGGTAGCTGTAATAGAACATGCAACTACTTAATTAACCAAACAAAAGAAACAGACAATAACAAAAAAACCCAAACACACACCAAAAAAAAAACCAACCAAAAAACCACCAACAAAACAAAGTAAACCCCAATGCAAAACAAAACCAATGGGGAAAAAAAAAAAACAAACCCAAATGCAAGTTTATTATAGGCACTTGGAGAATGTATCTCCCAGTTCTGGTGTCAGAAGTAAGTTCACTTTCAGCTTTTCTCTTTTATCTTGTTTCTAGCCTCTAAGCATTATGTTACCTTCACTGGGACTGTGTATTGTGCTTTTTGTGTATCTTGCTGCACAAGCTGGTAGCTGGAGGGACTTGATCTGGTTCCTAAAAATATTAATGGAGGCATCTAACTGTAACAATTTGCTCTCAATTTCATTAGTGTTGGATGGTGGCAAGCATTTCATCCTGTTAGTGTATAAAGGTCCACTGTGGGAATCCTAATGCCTGGAATGACACATAGAGGGGATAGCTCTTGCTTCCAGCACCACAAGCATTTCCTGATGATCCTCTGAAGGTTGCATACATGTATTCTCTAATGTGTATGTTGTGGCTAGCAACCATCTTCTGTCACTAGAATTTGTTGTGGCCTCCTTGTTATAGTAGACTGAAGCACTGACTTCGTCAATGTTCATAAATACATCAAGGGTGAGTCCCAGGAGGATGGAAGTATTATACTTGTTACTATCACATATAAAAGGTTGTTTTAGTAAACGGCCTCTACCGAAGTTCTGTTGGCCTCAAACCCCAAGGAAATGCCTTGAGAAAGATGAGGGAAGGTATCTTCTTCCCCTCTGATTTGTAACTAATGCAAATTGACATTGTTGTTCACGGCTTCCATTATCAAAGTTAACTGAATTCCTGAACTTTCTTTTCTCTGACTTGAGTACGTCAGAACACTTTCCTCCATTCTACAGTGCGCCACACTGTAAGAAATTTTTATGAAGTCTAAAAAATAAAACATTAATGCTGTTCATCAGGGTTTTTTTCACATCAATGATTGCAACTCAATGTTAAGGCATCCAAGTCATGGTGGCAACAGTTTTCCCAGAGGATCTGGTAGCTGAGTTCATGCCCAGCATCTCCTGTGGGAGTGTGCTGTGCTCTGCCTGTTTGAACTCCACTTCATGCACTTTCAGATTGCCTTTTAAGTGTGTTTCTGTTGAACAGTGAAAGCAGCTAATGAAATAGGGCAAAAAAAGGAATGCATTTCAGGTAAAAATTCTATCCAAGCTTCCAATTCACTATATATGTACTTGTTGACAATTCTCAACTACAGAAGTTTTCATTTGGTGTCATCTTCGGTATTTGGCTTGTGAAGGTAATCCTGTGAAAAGGATTATCCCAAGAAAGTGATTGGTGAGTCACTGAATCTGTGGTGGCTTGTGTTAAGAACAAACTTGTTACCTGAGTGCTGGCCTAAGTCCAGACTTCTGTAACCTCTCTAATTGTGTATCATCTCAGATGCTCAGTTTGCTAGCTCTTTTTTGAAGCTAATCCTATAACAATTACACCATGTGTTTTGTAAATGACAGTTTCTAGGCTTTTAGTGAAGCTCTCACTTTGAGGCAAGCTGTCTGTCAAATGTTTCTTAATTGAAAACTTAATATAGTTGGAGGGACACAAGGAACTCTGATTGTAGCCTTAGTCACAAATCATAATTTAAGCAGACTTACAGGGTAGTTTGAGGTTAAAAAGGACATCTTGAGACTGTAGTCTAACTCTGCTCAGGTGGGATTAGCTTCTTTAACTCAGTTTCCTGTCTTCTACTAGATCCTAATCCTGTGAACGGTGTGCAAAATCAGTGAGATTCTTGGCTATGACTCTATTGCTTTAGGTTCTAAGCTTGACATGATGAAGCCTGCCTGGTGAACTTCTCCATTACTGAGCTGCTGTTTCTCATAGCTTGTGGTTCTGCTCTCTTAGTGAGGTGCTTGATTGCTCTATTGTCTCTTGCTGTTAAAAGTGGAATCCATGTTACAGTAATCAAGCACCTCACCAAGATAGACAGTAGTAACAACCTGGATAATCTTCTTGAGGGGAAAAATGATATAATTATAGTAAAAGTTCTCTTGTGACTTCGGATAGTTTGCAAGCATCCCAAGTGACTCATCTTTACAGAATTCGTAACACTTTATTTACTTAGCTTCTCTATGATTAAAAACACTATAATTATTAATGAACAGACATTAAGGAGACACACATGGAAAAATGTCATCTTTGCAGGGCCAGTGAAGTATGAGTATGAAATTATTTGTTGCTTTTCAAGTGATAACATACCACATGAATTTGTCAGGTCATCAAGTCTGGTTTCTCTTAATGATGAGAGAAAGCTATAAAATCTTTTGATATTTTTGTCAAGATTTAATCCCTTTTTTTAATTTAAGAGGATAAACTTGTTAAATAGTGTGAAGTAAAAGCCTTGAATAAATGAATGGGCTTCATAAAAGGGAGTTTATAACTCAAGTCTGACTCATGGACTTCTAAAGTACAAGTCTCTAGACTCCTGCAGTGTCTCATGCTTCAGCTTTGAAGCCAGATGTATTGGACACTGTTTAAATTTCATAATGATCTAAATTCCATAAAACCATGTAGTAATCCTGCTGCTCTACTAGCTCTTTAGTATTTCCACAGAGTACTTATGGGTAGACTGGTTTGCAAGTATTCCCCGAGTTTGTCAGGCTGTTTTGTTAACTACTTGTTTTCTGCTCTACTCAAGTTGATTAAGACTTCTAAGGGTTTCTTTCCTGAAGATAAATGGGAATAATCACTTAATGACATGTTTTGATTCTGTTCCTGACATCTTGTGTCCAGTACTAAAATTCTGTTTTTCCTGCTGTTGGAAGTACAAGTTCTGCTGAGAGCAGAATAAGTGGTGACACTTGTGATAGATTTTTTTCATGATTGGGGGGTGGTGAATACTAGGAAGAGGACTAGGAAGACCCACAAGCAAAGCTGACAAGATAGCTGAGTCAAATGATCTATACAGCAGGTGGAGAGAGCTGCCCTACCAGCACACCAAAAACTATGCTAGGTTATTCTTGTAGAATCAGTTTCCTTTCATCAAACTGTCCACACTTATAAGCATCTCACTTTTATAAAGTGCATTTATATTCATTTATAGGATGTGTGAGATGATAAACTTAAGCTCAGTGTAGATAGAAGATCCAAAATATGATGTAGCTACACCTACTAAATGAACAGGCTATGAGGTACAATGGTTTACTGTTCATGTGCTTCTTGAAGCATGAATAGTTGTGTCCCAGGTAAATCAAGTAGCAGTGTGAATAGTGGCTATGATCCAGGTCTTCTGGGAGAAAAGCCTTTGCAGAGTGAAAAGCTGATGTGCCCTAAAATGAAGTCAATGAGTTTGATTCCTTTGGATGCAGGGAGGTAAACATAACTGAATAAGAGCTGCACAGACTTCAAGTTCCACCACTCTTGTAGGTGGTCAGGTCTTGGCTGTTGTTAGCCATACCCTTTCTGAAATGAGGAGCACAGGTGAAGTTGATTTTATGTGGCTGAAGCGGTGGTCTGCTTGTGGCCAGGTCTTCTTGAGGGGGCTGCCTTCTGAAGGTGTAACCTCTGGGACTGCTGCCTACCAGGAGACCCTGGGAAGCTCAGGGCTGTTCAACCTTTCTACATGCAGCATCTACAGCCAGTAACACAGGTCACTGTTTGCAGGCTTCTGTGTGTGATCTGCTTAGTAACAGGGGAAGGAGGTGGAAGGCATTCCTGGTGGGTGGGATTACTGGATGATCTTCTGAAATGAGGTTTATTTTACTAAGATAAAGCGGCTGACTTGAACAGCTCGGAAAAAAGCAATGTCAACCTTTTTAGTCCAGCAACTGTTATGTACTATCAAGTCTGCTTTGAAAATATTTCAGTGCATCTAAAGAATAAAGAAAATTCTGTTGTCCTCAGGGCACCTATTTGGAGAGGGCAGCCAAGAGTCTAGTACGTTAAGTAAGCCTAAATACCTCTGAACTTATCTGCATTGGCTTGGTTAATCCTTAAAGTAAGTTGTGGGACAGCTTCATGATACTTGGCAATGAAAAGAACTAGTCAGCAAGGGGATTGCAAGCATTGGAGCAAGTTGTGAAGCAAAACAAAAAAGGTCTTTCAAACAACAGTTTTTACAGCATGTTTGTTCTAGAATGATTGCATTTCTGTTCTGGAGCTTGACTCTGAAAACAGATGAAAGCTGCTTCCTTGCACTTAATGCTCTTAAGAGTGGTGTTTGATCTCCTTTGCAGTTACACAACATCAAATCAATGGGAAAGAGCAGCAAGTTCTTAGCAAGTACTGTTCTTAGCCCTTTCTCTGAAGGGGAAAATACCCACTCAGCAAGGTTGAGCAGGCCTCTGTTGTGGCAAGCTCCTTCTGGCTAACTTAATATAGTATTATAATGGCATAGTCTTGTATAATGTATAGTCTTGCATATTTCACTTCCTAAATTTGTCCTTTTTCCCAAAGGAAATACTATCAAGTTTGCATATTTTTGCTGTTTGAATTGGTGTTAACTGAAATGAAAGAAAATCAATTTAGTAGCCTCACACTTAAGAGTTCAGCTTAATGTCCCCAAAGTATGAATTTACTATCTGCAGCACTTGCCTTGGGCAAGTGATGGTATTGTTGAAAGCATATTAGCTTGTTAATTACATTAGCTGTATTGGCCAGCTGCTAGCACTGCAGATGGTTCAAGTCTTTTGTATACTGGACTATATTGTAAGATGCATGGCTAATGTTGCCCTCCAGTGGCTAAGGACGAGCTGGTACAGGGCCCGTTTGCACTGGCAATGAAGAATCACTCATTTGGAAAGTCTGGGATGAAAGATTAGTATGTTAGCTTAGATCTGTATTCTACTTAAAGGCAAGTATGGGTAATGTGTGAGAACTCAAGTGTTCAGTATACTGAGGCTGTTTTAGGACCAAAGTTTGTCCTTGAGCTGTAGTTAAGGACTTATTTTTGGGATGGGGGGTGGTGTCTCCTGTATTTATTTTAATAGTCCTTTTTAGCCACCGTCTCATCAGATCAGTTTGTTTCGGTGTGATCTTAGCTTTGTACTGAAATAGCCACTGGATTTCCCTTTATGGTAGCTGCTTCTCTGTTATCTTTATACATATCCCTAAGATACATCTGTAGTGGATTCCTATGCAACAAGTTCTTAACTGTTGTCTAGTGCCGCCTGTGATGGCTTTTTAAATCCATGGCTTCTTTCATAAACTGATATTCTAGTATATTTACAGGTCAAGTCGTGTAAAAATGCCTCCCTGGCTCAGAACGGAAGGGGAAGCAATAAACCTGTCTCCACCAACTTCAGTAATGTTTTGAGGCTTGACAGAGGAAATAGCTAGCTCCTTTCCGTGTATTTCAGCTTTCTTGTAAGGCAGAGCTAAACAATGCTTCTTCAGAGGACTCAACTCACTCCAGACCAGTTGGAGATAGATTTAATCTAAGATTTCAGCTTTGAAACTGTAGGTGTAAAGCAAAAGGTTAAGGCGTGTGCGTGGCGTTTTTTTTTCCTTTTCAGTCTAAAACTGTTATTTTTGAGTACACACTCTCCCGCCAGCCGCGGCCGCGCTGTAGGAGATGCCCGGTGGACAGTGTCACAGGCAGAAGGTGGCTCGCTAAGCGGACACGTATGTAGCTGGCCGCTCCCGTGGGGTCTGAGCGAGGTCCAGGTCAGGCTCGGATGCTGCATCCCGTGCCTGTGGACTGGGGCTCGGACGAGCAGGGTGCGGTGAGTGCGAGTCGACAGCACCCAGGGACGGAGCGGCCCGCGGCGGTGCGGTTGGTGGGTGGCTGTCCCCCGTCGCCTCCTGGGCTGCCCCACACAGCAGCATGCGAAGCTGAGAGGCGGGGGGATCCCCGACGTAGGGGGTACCGGCCTCTCGGCCCCGGGCAGCCGGCTCT